>JAVTVY010013533.1:0-58063 GCA_036873755.1 Hanleya hanleyi
TGGCCTTGTCGTCCGTGGTTTCCGGCTCTGGTTCCTCTGCTCACCGCTCCACTACGTCGATTACCAGCTTGGCCCTGTCTGTTGCGTCAACCTCACGGGTTACTTCACCACAACACCCAGTGGCTCAACTTACACGTCTGCAGACTATCCCGAATGCTCTCATAGACCAAGGATTTTCAGCAGAAGTTGCAGAGACGATGGTTTCAGTTAACCGAACGTCCACATCACAGCTCTATCAATCTAAGTGGACATATTTCGTCTCTTGGTGTCCAGGTCGAGGCACTGACCCCCACACTGCCTCACTTCCCTTAGTTGCGGACTTCCTTCTTCACCTGCACTTGGATAGGAAGTTTCAAATCAGCACCATTGAGGGGTGCCGTTTAGCTTTGGCCAGGGTTTTGCGTTTATCGACGGGCATCGACATTAGTCTAGATGAAAACATTTCTGCCCTCCTACGTGCCTTCGCCTTACAGTCTCGCCGTACCCGACAGCTGCTACCTAAGATATTGGGGTGGTTCTTAGCGCTGTTCTTCGCCCACCTTTCGAACCCCTGCAGTCAGCCTCTATAAAAGCTGTACCCTACAAGACTGCCTTCCTCACAGCGTTCGCTTTGGTTTCTAGAGTATCCGAGCTTCACGCCCTGGAGGAAGTCGATGACGTGGACGGCAGATTGGTCTCGCATCTCTTTCCGACCTATCCCAGAGTTCATCGCCGAAAATGAGGCTGTACGCCAAGGTCCTTGCGCTCAACGTCTGTATTCTATGCCAGCATTAACAGATTTCGTTCGTGGCCTTGATGACGACATCCTATTAGCAATACGAGCAATACGTCACTACCTCACCCGCACCGACCCAGTTTGGGGGTCTCGACTGTTGTTTCTCTCTGTTCAGCTTACAGCTACTCGTGAGATCACCAAGAATACGGTGGCCTCTTGGTTGAAGAAGACCATTAAGTGGACATATCAACTCGCCCTCGACGCTCCCCCACTTCTGACCTCAGTATCTTCCCATGAAATTCTAGCCATCGCTACATCATGGCCATTATGGAAGAAATTATCCCTGGATGACATTGTTCAATCCTGTGCTTGGAGTGCCAATTCCACTTTTACCGACTACTACCTGAGAGACATGTCAGTACAGTCAGGTAGTGTGACCACGCTAGGGCCGCCGGTAGCTGCCCAGCATGTGGTCTGTTAGTTTCCAAAAAAACGGGGGGGGGGAGCAGCACTGATCGCCGCAGCAAGCTAGCCAGTCAGCCAGCTACCTAGACAGCTAACAAGACAGCTACAAGACCCTACACATCGGTGAGTATTATTTAAATACATCCGTGTCAGAGACATAGGGACTTCAGAAGGAAGTGTAAGTCGGCGATTACAGTATGATCAGTTGGTCCACTAGTATTCGGATTCAGAAGCCTGGTATATTGACATGACCCTTCTTACCGTATAATTAGTAATTACTCTCTTAGCTCCCAATTTGCACGTCAAGGGCTCCTTAGCAGAGTAATTAACGGTATCACATCCACGATCATCCCAGTGGTTACTCTGTCACTATACAACAAGGCCGAGGTCCCTACCTCCATCTGTTGGTAGTATGGCATAACAATAGCAGGTTTAGATTTGAGCAATAAATATGAAACATTTAGGGATCGTATCCATCCAACGTTCGTTTGCTAGACGTTTTAAACGATGAAAAAAAACGTCGATGCAAACGATGGGTGTATGAGTTGATCGTTTTTTAAAAAACGTCTGTCAGATAAAGACGATCGCCGGAAATCTCCGGCAACGTACAGTAAGGGTGCCGGTCGTCTTTTCACACCTCGAACAAAGGTGCAGACGTTTTCTAGCAAACGATTGAAAGTCTCCTGGCAAACGATCAGCTCGAAAGTAGTCCCGTTTTACAGACGCAAAACGGGACGCAACATCGGCGGTGTCGATTGCGGCCGTGAAAACGGATTATGAGAATGGAACACAAATTGATATTGTTTTATATTCAAGAATTGCAACGCGTGTGCTGCTTGACAATATATTAAAATCAGTTACGGTGTAATTCGTAAATAAACAAAATATTATGAAACCATGATATCGTTTTATGAACGTGCGATTCGAATATTACGTATTTTGCAGAATACGGCCTTGCGCAATTTTGGAATGCGACTTTTAAAAAAGTCAGTCCTAGCTTACCATGACCATGATATCGTTTTATGAACGTGCGATTCAAATATTACGTATTTTGCAGAATACGGCCTTGCGCAATTTTGGAATGCGACTTTTAAAAAAGTCAGTCCTAGCTTACCATGGAGATGATCGTAGTTTTACTTAAACAGTTATTATCACGTTTGATTACAGATAAATGTCGAGTGAAACATTGGAGTATAATGCATATATTTTTTCTCTTTCAGGACGCTGCGTAAACGCAGAAATTTACAAGACGATTACAGGGCTCGCAAGCCTTTTCTTGCATTGAATTTAATGAATTCAATTTTCAAGGACCTACAGCGATTATTCAAGTACCCAATTCAAGCCAATTATAGAAAAAACGGACGTGTTCGAATTATCTTTTTTTTTGATGGTAACTTTTGACGCGAGAGGCTATGGCGGACTTCTTCGTCTTTGATGGTTTTCATTGAATAATCCATTGCCTGTTGCATTTCCCATCATTATTTTCTCTCTTTGAAGAGCAAATGCATTCTTCGTGCTCTTTAACCATTAAATTAGATTCAAGTAATTGGCCGCAATGATCGGCTGACAATTAAGAGGTTAGTTTCATCGGACGCCCGGCCAATTTAAAATCACAAATTCGGGGTTTTCTTTGTATTAGTACATACGGGACAAGGGCATATTCTGACACTTAGACATTCTGATATTTTCTTTATTTTCTCTTCAGAATATGCTTGAAACCATGCTGAATTTTTGTCACGACCGAGAAGACTAGGCCCAACTATTCCGGTGACGCCACAGATGTCTACGGGAAAATATATGAAAGATCTAATGAAGAAACACAGATTAAGTCATTTTCAGATTGATAATCAAACCTATTAATTTCTTGAATGCTCTTCGTAGGAAAATATTGTGGAAGGGCTTTTCAAACTGTTATTGTCAATAAAAAGAAAAGCAAATTAATCAAGAGCCCGACACTATCTGAAGCCCCATATCAGGGCCAACTCGTCTGAGACCCATCAGGGCCAGCTCGTCTGAGACGATAATCTTCCCAGCTGGAACGAGCTCATACCACCATGATAGCAGCTAAACGAAAGACATGAATTGCTTGCCCTTTCTAACAATTCACTGTATCCTTCGATCCTTGATTAACAAATGTATGAAAATACTTTCATAGAATTGGGTAGGGTCTATAGTATGAAAGTTTCAACATGCCACGTGTTGGTTGTACATTTTCCCGCCATACGGAGCAATAACATCACGTGATCATTACATAGCACGTGGGCCAGCGCTTGTACACGGTTCCTGCTTCATAATATATTCATCTAACACAATCTCAATATATTATGCCTTCGTAACAGTGAGATCATGACTCGCATGAAAATAAAAAAAATTGTATGAAATCTGTAAAAAGAATTCTCTTTTACCTCTTTCCGATCATTATTCTAGCTTGAAATATGGCTCGACTGCAGCTATTCTGTCATAGGCCATACACTCACCTGTTTATCCAGTTTTACTCAAGTATATATAGGGCTATTAACATGATACACATCAATTCACGATCGACGTTTTTAATGAGTCAGAAAATTGGTTCGATCTGTTTAAGATATAAATGTGTTCTGAAATATTTCAGACGAAGACAGATCGATAGATGATTGTGACGAGAGAGCCAAATGTACAACCGTGTTTTATCTGATATTATCTCAGGGGCTCAGTAGAATTAATTCACATTTTAGACAGTATAATTTGGAGAATATACGTAGACAGAAAACCTATTAGTTTTTTTGGTTTTTTTAACTTTTAATCCCAACCCACTATTCCGACTTCCATTTCAGTTGCTATCAAATTACCGTCTTGTTCACTTCAGCTCTTTTATCCGTCTTTAAAATCTGGCAAACTCAGCCATTCAGCTTTCCTTGATTTCCTGTATATTGTGCCATAATGAATGAAGTATCGATCGTGGTGAGAAACAAATAAGCTGGATGTGAAAGACGATGTGTATATTACTAAAGTCGTGATCATAAATGTCTAACCTTCCAGAAATTGCAAATATATGTTTTTCATAGAACAAAACTGCATGGCTTATTTGGAGTCCGGAGTGATCAATTGAAAACTGTCCCGGAAATGTGCAACTGTAAATAAACAAAAAATTATAAAGTCAAAGACACCTGTCGCCTTTTATTTAATAATGTCTTTGAAATAGATAATTCCTTCAGCAATACTTACCGTGACCGTCCATTTGAATTATGGTAGTAATAAAGCAAATGCTCGGATGTCCCGTGGATGCCGCCTCCGGAAGTATCTCTTGCGTACTTCTTGGCTTGAATGTCAAGCTGTGTACAGACCAATAGAACAGAGGAAAACGCTGATCACTTTACTATTATTATGGCTAGACAATAAACTGACAGCTTGCCAATATTGTGTGCTAATCAAGCAGGATTCTTACCTATATGCTCACCGGAAATCAGTTTCTTCCACGTTTTGTCTTGCTGGATATAGATATGGGACTTTATTGAAAGCTTTATTGTTTATTGGTAAGAATCTTACAACAAAATATGCACATCATGAAGTACAGTGTAATATGTGCATTTACGAAGAGTGTTATCCGGAGAAAAGGCGGTCATTCCTCTAGTTTCAGTATGACCATGCAGCAAACAAACCTGCAATGTAGAATAACAAAAGTGTGTTAGGTTGACCAGAATTAAAAAGTGACATAATAAAAGAACACCGATAATCAAATATTTGGATCTGTTACGGTAAACTCTCATATAAACGATAGGTGGTCAAAAAAATACATCGATCTCAGCGCATTGCCGAGAAAATTAGTTCAATCGAAAACATTAAAAGTGTTTGAATGAAGACACAATGGAAATCCAGACCTCCACTTTTTCTCAAGTAGCGATGTCCGAAATTGGTTATCAGGACCACTCAATTTTCTCTCGTGAAAAATCTTCTTTCAAGGCACCCACCAAAGTACAGAGAAACTTCCTGGATAATTTTAATGTATTCGATTTGTGAATTAAAGGATCGTGAATATAGCGTTTTCCTCTCTAATCTGGTATTTCACCATGAACGTTTCGACAGACACGTGTTCTACACCGCTCAATATTTTCCCGCCAGGCGTGAGCAGTCCGAAATCGACTTTTCTCTGCTGGGAATAAACAGCAGCCTGAAGGGTAGTCCACGTACATATACTCGTGTACTCCCTGTCCGTATACAGGCTGTTTTACGGACAGACATGTAGAATAAATGGCGATGTTTCTAAAATATTAAAGCTAAACGCGTGTGTTTATGACACATGATTTTCCCTGTGGACTGCAATTACGGGAAATTTCAAAGTATACAGGCCAAATAACAGAAGAAACCTTTCCATTCTTTGTTTTATTTTACATCAAAGATAGTCGATTTGCCGGTAATTTTTGGCGATATACCGACACTATCCTTGAAAACGCATTCATAAAATAAAGAATCTAAACACATTTTTTTTCATTTCGAGTATCATAGGATTATCAAAATATAAATATAATTTCTGTCTCTTCAGCCCTTTTCATGTGATATTTACCGAGAAAAGTGTAACACGATTTGCCAGAGAGGTATTGAAAACTCGCTCTGAAGTGGGCGAATTTCAGGAAAATTCCCGGCAAATCGTGTTACAGGCTTTCCGGTAAACATTATAAGAAAACGGATTAGATACAAAAATGACATATTTTCATGGTCCTATAATACTCGCGATGAAAAATATTTATTTAGATTTCTATTGTATCCGTGCGTTTTCAAGGAAACTTATCAAAACCTAGTGTCGGCATATCGCAAAAATTTCCGGGCGAATCGACACCATTTTTCCCCGGTAGGCTTCCGTATCGCCCTGAATAACAAGGAAATATTTATCAACCTAAATATTTCTGAAACGGGTATTTCTTTAAGTTAAATAGTAACTGAACAGAATTCAGATCAGTAAGATATCGGCAGAGTTATCTGTTGATTACCTTTTCCGGCCTATTCAAAGAAAATGTTTACACCGTGCATACATGGGGAGGGTGTTATTAAACGCAAGTTTTATTTGCGTACGTGATACTTTCATTATCACAGCTAGATGGTTGTCATTTTCATAGAAAAATTTTGCACACAAACAGCGATTTCCCGTAATCAAACCTTTAAAACAAACGCGGAAGGCGATTAAAGTGTAATTTATTTCCCCTGTATTAAACCCGTTTTCACATTCGCTGATGCGCTATATTTTGTTACACATGTGCGCAGTTGAGAGCTAAGGCACGGCCTGTTCACCCAGTGTGTATTTATGCGCAGCTGAACACGTGCGATCGTCTTTTGTCAGCCGACAATCGTTTTCTTCCAAACGACGAGGTTTTCTTCCGAACGACAGCGGCACCTTCGGCAGTCTTCGGTGATGGTTTTTTTGATCGTTTGCTACACAAAAAAACGATGGTGCAAACGATGGGTGTAGTAGCTGAGCGTTTTTTTCCATCGTTTAAAACGTCTCAACAGCAAACGATGGTTGGATACCGTCCCTTATAAACAATGTTAGTATTTATTATCAAAATCAAACCTGCTATTGCTTTGATTGCCCAACCCTGCCTCCCCTCACTCTACGGCCTTATACAAAACACACTGACAGGCTGCAGTAGAGAAAAGGATTTGTTCATTGGGGCATGCGCAGAGCAACCAGCTGGGCTCCCTAAGGGAGTTAACTCTTATTCTGCAAGGATTCTCCTAAGGAGAGATATGGCATAACAATAGCAGGTTTGATTTGATAATAAATACTAACATTGTTTATAAATGTTTCATGTTTAACTGGTTTATAATATTCATAACCAAAATTCCCGCTAGAGGTAGGAAGTACACATGTTAGGGTACATTGTCCTGAACTAGCAACATTTTTGGTTCAGTATTTTTGGAGTTATGGATTTTTGAAGTTGACGCGGCTTGTTCAGCACATCGCGATACATTTTGGCATATGGCAAAATGCGTGTCAGGGTCATTTTGAGCGATAATAAAATGCGAAATTAAAATTGTTGTAACTTATAACAGGCAATATCCTTTTGGGACATGAAACTTAGACTACTGGAGGATCTTGTCTTAACGTGTCAAGATCTCAGACTAAGTATTTTATGAGTAACGGATTTTTCGATAATTGACCGATTCGGAGATCGTCAACAATTTTGCCCCTTCGCTATTTGTTTTGATAACGAACGCAGAGTCTGAAACTTCAGGGAAATTATATTTGGCCATCGTTAGAGATATTTTTGGCACTGATAATTTATATGATTTGATATAATAGATATTTCGGCTTACCTTGACGTAAGAATTATGGCTTGTTTGATATATTTTCCCGTAAATTCCCTGTCAAAGATGAAGACCGCGATAAGAAAAGTTCAGTCTCTCGCCTTGCACTTTTTCATGCAAGCGTGATTTTTGGTGCAAGATATTTGATCCATCCTCCGTTTGGAAGCTTTATTGTCGAAAGTTATTGTCACAGTAATCAAGTCCAGGATACGGGCTTCAAAACTATATACAGCTTGGCAGATGATTCTTCAAAATTTGTCTCATTCCGGCCGTCTGAATACACAGAGATCGTTTATTGTCCAGTTATGTCCGAAGGCTAAAGACACACATAGGCCTATACATTAAAACATATTACATTGCTAACACAAACAATGGTAAACAGAAAGCACTAAGTGACATAGGCCAGTCGCACATTGACATCTATGGCATCAAAGCATTGTTGGTTCAATATTTACGCCCATATATAAAGTAGAACTATTATTTTGAAGCATTAATTGACAGCAGGAGTAACTTAATGCATCATGTAACACATTTTCATATGACTACACTATCTCATTGTCCCATTATCTCACAGCAACAAAAAACAATCACGTACATATTTTGCTGTAGCTTCTACAACTGGCTTAAAGGTAGATATCAAAATATTTTTCATCTTTCGAGAAGAGAGAATGGTTGTATGCAGCGGTATGAAAGGCTCAATCGCAGTAAATAATATTTTTCTTTGCTCACAAAATATTGAACAATCAAGTAAAATGTGACATTCGTCTTCCACAACATTACAAGACGCACACACTCTATCACATTCTGGAAAGTTATGGTACCTTCCCCTTTCTATTTGCAGTTTATGGGCACCAATTCTGAATTGGAAAAGTGAGTCTCGATGCACTTTGTTATGTATGGACATGATGGCCCCTTCAGTCCAGCTTTGTCTTAATAGAACAATATGTTTTGTTTTACTAAACTTCAACATAGTGTTCCTCCATACAGTACTAACTTTTTCAAATAACCTCTGCTTAACGAATCTCAGAGTATAGCCTTGTGGGCTCTACACCCCTGGTTTTCCCAGAAATGAGAACACCCTACTTCAGAAAGGATGCCTTCCACAAAATTAATCCATTTTTTTTATTTCCATTTCTACATTCTTCTATTTGTTCTAGATAAGCGTTATATAAAAGCGAGGCTCGCTCAGCAGACATAATATGCTTTTCTGTCAAAGTGGTCGACTGCCCACATTGCATGTCTGCCGCCTTTTGAAAGTCAGTGACGTAATTTTACTATTTTGGCCAATCAAAACATTCGTTACATTCACGCTGGCTTTCAGACCATAGCAACTTACGTCATAGTTAACGACCAAAAACCTATAAAAGAAAGCTCGACCGTATATATAGGTAAGACGATGTCGGAGTCTCTTCGGGGTACAACACTGAAGTGCTGTCTGCCGGTCAAATAACATGGAGAATCATAATACAGATAGAAGAAGTAAATATTTGGATTAAAGATTACAAGAAATTATTTGTAACCCTGATGTCATCATATGGTTACATGTCACCATTTGTCAACATTTGTCACCATCCGTCAACATTTGTCACCATAGTTGATTACAACAGCTGTACTTCCTATTTCAAGCCAAATTAACCCCAGACTTTGGACAATTAATGACAGTAAAGTAATCAGGCATCCGATTACATTGTAATTGTGACATTTAGAGCATTTCTTCAGGATTCCTGTCATCATTTACCTGGTTACAGAACTGTCACCATTGAAATGGTTATCAATTAAGGACATTAGGGTTTGCAGACAATTTTCGCCATATTTCTCCATACTTACCAAGGGTCACCAAGAGAAGCCCAGAGTGAGAAAATTCTTTACTGCTAAATTAATTCAGGACTATTTGTTGATAAAAATTAACTGTCACAACAGATGACATCGGATGAAATTTAATCTTCAGATGAACTGTATATATTCTATTGATCCAACATAAACTGAGATACGCTATTTGTTGAACTGCAATATTGGACTTGAAGTTGGTTACTGAGATATTGTTCAATAGATGGAAACTGTGTTACCCTGAAGGTTACAAAACATTGTTAGTATAGAACGGTTACAAAAGTGTGTCATCCTGGATGAATTAAGCTGGAACACACAATGTTGATACAACGAGAGCGAAGCAGCAGGTGAAAGATATTAAGGAGAAAGGTTAGATTCCGAATCCAGTTGGTAGCGGCGTCTCCGGAGAAGAAGTTAAGATAAGGATACAAGAAATCCAGTTACTTTCCTATTTGATGTGAAAAATAGGTGGTGGTAGCATTCAAGAACACTAGGGATTATACAGTTGACCAATAGGGGGACTTAGCCCTTAATAGTCCGCTACAGTATTTCGACATTTAGTATCAATTAAACTTTTCACACTAATGTGTTAGTTGTGAACATTTGCGCGGGCGGAACTGCGTCGGTCCAGCGCGGGGGGTGCCCCAACCCCCTCATCCCCCTCCCCTCCCCCAGCCTACGGGCCTGAGGTATCTTTGCTGTCTACAATACATCATGATGGTCATCATATACATGTATACGTGTGGCTGACCAGTATTCTCAAATCCAATTGAAGTTTGAAGTCGTTTTTCAGAGTATAATGTATCTCAGTCAAATTTGAAGGAAATTAATTAAAAATTACATTTGAATTTCTTAGTGAACATTCACATTTTTCATGGGATTTGGATCTGGGGTGAATATTTATAGTTATGCAATATCACACATTATACAAATCTAAACTTGTTGACAGTATATATTATAACGATCTGTGCTACTTTGTGTCGAAATAAAACTAAAATTAAAATTGTTTTCTTATCTGACTTGGAGCTCCTCAAAAGATAAAAACTCATATATATAATATACCGTTGTGTGATACAATAAAACACGTTAAAATGGTGTGCGAAATTCGTTTCATAGGATTAACCCTACCTGGCCTGGGGGGGGGGGGGGGGGCCGGAAAGTGCCCCCCTATTGAACTTTTCTCTGCTGCTCCGAAACGACAAAACCGAGGAGGCTGAATCTTGGTGACTTTTTAAGCTTATCTTATGGGGTCATTTTGAGCCTATTTTCATATACCCCCGGGCAGAGGATCATGGGTAAATTCAAAATGGCGGCCATGTGGTATCCACGAAAGTCGTGTTTTTCAGTGTTTTCGCTCCATTTTTTCACATTTTTCTTGCCCCAAAGGCCTTGAAAGTATTTTATTTATGCAAAACTAATTATTCTATATTTTATTTGATTTTTTCGAGAGAAAAATCGGAAAAATGAAAATTTCGAAAAATCGACCCCAAGAAGGCCGAAAAATGGCTTCCGAGAAGATGACGTCACTGTGACGTCATCATGGCGGCCATCTTGGATTTTTTTACATTTCCCGGTAGAGCTTGAACCCAAGATACTGTGTGGTAAGTTTCAGCGCTCTAGCCTTACTGGTAGAGAAAATATATAGGGGGGCACTTTCCGCCCCCCCTTCCCCAGGCTGCGATACACCCCAAATCGCCCAGGCCAGATATGGTTAAAAGACAAAGTCGATACCGAAACTGAAAGTAATGATAACAAAGATTGATTGTAATGTAAATGATATTTGAGACCAACCATTTACTTTTTATAGGAATACAAGAACAGCAGTTCCACGGGTTAGTTTCGGAGACTTTACTTTATGGTAGGTTTCTTTCAATCAGTTTAATTCCTACGAAGTAGGCTCTCATTTGCAAATTGTCCGGTAATGAGTGAGTCAGTCGGTGAGTCCATCCGAATCCTTTCTCCGGCAAAATAAGGAGAACCATTGACATTAGAACCTTGATTTTTGACATGAACGTGCATTAGGGGACTGTTACCAGTAAGTTCTGAGCTGAAATTGGCAAAAACATGTCCTAATGCCTCCTTAGACCATGGAAATACGCTTAATTAGGTCAATGTCACTGTGACCTGACCTAATTGGGTCAAGGTCAATGTGACCTACTTTCCGACCCAATTTCTGACCTAATTAGGTGAACTAGAAACGTCGAAATTGGCAAAAAGACCCCTACTTCGTAGGTCCTGTGACATTGGTCACACTTCATTTGATTAAAGTTAGGACGTGAAATTGAAATCCACAACATGTGGAAAGGTTAAATACAATTTAAGCACTAAAATTACCGTTTACAGGAACAATCTATCAATGGTTTTGCTTCACAACAGTCAGATGTAATTCTTAGTTGATATACATATTTTACAGAAACCGGGCAATGCATCACCGAGCTGGGCCTATTACAGAAGTTACTGACGGCCGAAAACACTGATGACATCCGCCTTCACTCCTTGAAGAAGTTAGAGGGGAATCTGAGCTATCTGTATGAGGAGTTCAAACAGGACTTCGCTGATTCGTCACTATCAGGTATATTGAATATGAAACATCAGCGTATAGTTAATACAGATTAATGGTTGAACATGTAAGTAAACGGTGCAAAAGACAGATGTTGTCCATATATATATCATGTATTGCCAAAGTACTTCAGGAGTTCGATTTCTCAATTTTAGAAACATTTTTTTTAAATATTCCGATTAGATGGTTGACTTGAGGGCGTGTCACCTCAATATGAATAACAGGAACATAAACTTCTCACATCTGTACATCCTCATCGATAACTTTTATCATGTTTTAGACATATACATATTTGTTAATTTTCTGGGAATACTGGATTCACAAAGAAAGTGTCAGTTTACCCTTAAAAAAACCCTTGACAGCTTTCCTCGAATTGTGCTATTCGAATAACGTACTCAAGCAATAAAGACCGGTTTTCCCCAGTACTATTATGTGCAGAGTTGAGTGGGCCATGCGCTCGCCAGGAACAGATCCTTCGTGTAAGGCTGAATTAATTATAATTTGACAGCAATGCAGGTAACACAATAGACGTTTTAACCCTATTTTAATCGCGTGATGATTTGGTCATTCATCCTCTGCACGACAGGTGATCAATTATCCAGAAATCTAGCATCACTTTTGTTACACGACACTAATATAATGTAATTTCCAACGAATGGTACAACCGCAAGGCGTGAAGTCCTGTATGCAACCCGAGATACCAAATTAAAACTTGCGCTAACGGCTCGGCCAGCCCAGGGACCTCAATTAAATTGATGTCGTATTACATGAGAGAGGTGACAGGGTAATTGCCTTGTATTGCGATCCCCACCTGCCATTTAATTGTCATGGATGTACATCATCAGATTTCAGACCTGTAGCCTGTAGAGGATAACACCATTGTCAAAGTGAACAGGGGGAAATATATATTATTTTAAATATCATGAAACTATGACACCTTCAACCAAAATCATATTTCGATATATTATCACGGTGGACATGGTAATATTGAGAACATTTTGGATTAGATTTTGATTGAAGATGTCATATTTTGAATATAAAGGGAATTCCCTGTTAAAATGTAACCAGAAAATATAAAAGCAACCAAAAGCCCATTTCCAAACGTTTATCGACGCAGTTTTACGTCATTTGTGACTGAGAATTTACAGTATAAAACTTCGGTATTTTCTGTGTATGAAACACAACTTTCTTTGTTGATTTGGAGAAGTATTATTTTCGCTTCACAAACGTTACAGGAAAAAGGTTTTTTCGCATGTAAACCTGACACCTTCTCAGCTAAGTATAAACGTTAAAAGATGTTATTCTTCAAGTGTGAGAAACTTCAAGCGTACAGTATATGACCCGAAATACACACTCATGGTATCGATAAAGTTGTCTCCTCATTTGACGATGCATGGGTGCCGGTACGCTGTGGATGCTGCGGAAGATCATCGCTGATATTCGCCTTCATTCCAAGATTGAAATGTAAAAGTCTAGGTTTTAGTGAAAATTCGCACAGTGGTTCAATGTAATTTGTGCAATTTCCTGTAAAAATTTCATTAAAGTCCGCCCCAGGACTATATCAAATTTGCGAAAACAAAATAACCCTGATATTTTCACTTGTTGAATTTCACTTATTTTATTCATTGTGTAATCCAGTCCCAATATTAAATTAACCGTGGGTAGATGGTACAGGAAGTTGTTTTATGATGTGGTGAATCGTAGACAAAGGTGATTGACGGTGGGAAAGGGTGCTTGATTGTAAGGGCCCACACAATCCACAACTTACACATGAAGTCAATTCAGCATATGGGGTGTCATTCGAGCTTTCTTCGGACATTACGACGTTACTGCATTTAGGGTTCAAGATCCCTAACAGGCTTTCAAAATTGGAAAAAAAAATCGTCCACTATTAGGATTCTTACTCAACTCCATAGGTTGGTGTCCAAAATGTGAGGAGCAATTATTTCTTGATACCGAAATTTAAGCTTTCAAAATGAACTGTCAAATATTCTAGATGTCAAAGGTACTAGTCATTTATCTTCAGTTGCATATGTTATATGAATCTGGGAAGCATGACAATACCCTTTCAAGAGATATTGGGTTAGCTAGCAAGATGGAAAGACAAACGGACGGACCACACAGACCCTTTGGCCATAACTGGCGGCCGGTTAAAATACTTGGCTTCTTCTTTGCCATCACAATCCAAATCTCTGAACTGTAAACATAAACATAACAATTTTCTATTATTTACAGATTTTGGACCACAGTGACCTTGACTTTTGACATTTTGACCTCAAAATGAATGGGATTCTTGTTTGTCCCATGGGTAAGGTATACCCAAAGTTTGGTACCAAGCCCATCACATCGCACAAATGAAGTTAACAGACGGACAGACAGAAATAAATCATAATCGCATTATACCACCTCGTTTATCGACGGAACTATGAAAAATAATTAATATCAATATTTTAATTAGGTTAATTGGCCAAATTTGGAGAGAAGTCCAGGTAACGAAAAGAGGAAAATTATATACATACCGTATATTTGTTTCTACGTAACAACAGCATATATCAAAACGATTAGAGGATTTGTATTATTTTCAGTAAGGAAACAGTCAAAGTGGGCATTTCGTTACTCAATTTGGTAACGTTATTGAATATCGTAAACTTTACTGGACTGTTAATATCATAGGAGTTATAAGAAGGCCAGTCTGAATAACATGGTAAATCTGTTAACGGAAAGAACGCGCAAGAACAAAAAAAGCGAAAATTATTTTCTTCGTGGTGTGAACGTAATTGCTAAGAGTTTTTTTTTGATGATTGTGATATTCTGAATATCACCTCTGGATTATTTGAATTTTAATAGAGCGTTTTGTGAAAAAGTAGTCTTCAAATTTGAAACCGAAAAACTATTAGTTTCGTCCTGGAAATGATTTTATGACAGTTAAAAGCCACTACGTCAACTAAGAGCAAGGATAATTTTGAAACGGCGAAAAACTATTTAGTTCTGCATAGAAACAGCGTTGTGTTCAAAATCATGATATTACGCTTAATAGCATAGGCCAAGCTGATAAATTGGTAAAATGTTTAGCGGAGAAAACGAGCTAAAACTACCGAGGAGTGAATGCGATGCAGTTTTTTTCAGCCAAATTAAATGACTTATAACCCAATGTAAATCTACTGAATGTTCAACATCATTTGTTTAAAGGTTTACAGGGAGATAAATTCTGATCACGTGATCACCAGGTGTTAGATAAACATGCGTGGTCTATCCACAGAGGTAACTGATTATTCCAGTCTTATATGGGTATCTCCAGACGTCTTGTCTGACAGCTCATTTTTAAAGCTTAGTTTTCAGTATCAAGAAATAATTGTTCATCACAGTTTGTTCACCAACCTATGGAGTTGAGTGTGACTTTTCACCTTGGACCTGCTTTATCAAGTTATTGCAATAACTCGCGGGATCATGGCTAGGCTTTCGAGATTTCTACAAATTGTGGGTTTTAGTTTCTGCAGTAGAAGGCATGTGTGGGAGTATATTGAAACCCATAAGGCTCTTGTTAATTAAGTTTTAAGTTTTTCCATTTTCATTCTGAAATTTCCTGAAATTTCATCAAAAACCTAGGTCAAATTTGTGAAACAAAATAACCCTGAGTGAATTTTGTTGAAAGGACCTTGTACGTTAGGATGGACAAACCGCCCCAGCCAGCAATCCATTCACAACGGACCACGTGACTCCTATGGAATTGAATAGATCCCGAGTTACTGCCGGGAACACGGTGTGTAACGCCAAGCAGTTTTTATTCGTGGATTTACATCCATTTTCCACGGAATTAAATTGATGTTATGTGATATTCGCCTGCCTTCTCTGTTACATTAATTATGTTATTTACATAAATGACAAGTCGAATACTGAAAATAAAATAGATTTTATTCGTCAATCAGTGAATTGAGTGTCTGCCGATTTCCGCGGTGTCATTTGTTTGAAATGTGCAATAATTATAACCTACTATGCATCTGCATCTATCTTATCGTGCATCAATTCGTACTATTCGCCTAATATTATATCTTGACACAACAAAAATATATTTCCGATCATTCTTTGCACAAACAAATATTCACAAATATATTGTAATCATGAAATGAAATGGGAAAATGCATTAAATTATTGAAAAATTTAGAAAGGATACTTTGGGATTCGAACCAGCAGACCATTTAATCAAAACAGATCCAATCCTCTTGACTCTATCCATTCGGCCATACCGTATTCTCACATGTAACGTTGATACAATTATCATATTTAAAAACGAGGATCATATCACGAAAACAACAATTCATAAAGTTTTAATTTTTCACGGGGCGATGTAGGCCCGTAGGGACTAATGGTCCTGTCTTGTAGTCAGAAAAAAATGAGCAGTAGCTCTGTGTCTTGCTAACACAGCAAAAGATAGAGTTCTTACACGACAAGAAAGAGGTCTGAAACTTCCTTCTTTAGAGTGTGCAGGTTTCTGTGTTTTTAATGTTCGCGTATAGTTGCAGGTCTGATATGTTTAAGTTACATTTCCATTTATCTAATTTTATGCGTGTTTTCGTTCATTTTCCAGTGGCACTACTTTCGTGCTCAAAATATGTCGTCTGCTAAACCACAGATTTTGAGAGGCGCATGTTGAGTGATTTTGTGGGACTAACTCATTCTCATTAGAAAGCGTGTTTGGGCAGTAATTTAGTATTAAATAATACCAGTATAAGTGTAATTCATTGTAGAAAACAATGGGATATTTCACTTTGCATGTATTCATTTACATTTTCATGAAATATGTGTGTTGTGTTATAGTTTGGAATTTTCGCCATTTAAGCTTACCCCTCAAGACCCTCTGCATTATCTTTTTATAGTAAGTTTCTAAAATCCAGTGGTGGTCAAATCATTTACGTAATAATTTCCCTGTATTCAGAAATGTTTTCTTTGCATTCTACTTCTGAAATATTCATGGAATGTTGCAAGCATTTCCCCCTGATCTACAGAAAGAGCTCTGCATATCACAGTTTTGAAGCTGTAAGGTGACAGGGGAGATAACCAAATAGAACTGTAATATACTAGGGAGGAGGTACATGAAACAATATGATGCCATGATAGGATGCATCCCAGCATAGCTCCAGTCCATCTAACCATGAGGATTTTACATTGTATCTCAATACTCATTTTTACCCCTCGGCCAATTTTGGCCATGGGGTATTGTCGTCTTGTACGTCCGTCTGTTCGTACGTCAGCACGTGAGCGAGATAGACGGAAAACGGTTCCACTGAAGAATTCCAAATTTGGTATGCTTATTTACCTAGTCAAGGACCAGAAGCCTATTGAATTGGGACCTGATTGGGTGGAAACCTTGGCGGCCATCTTTAATTTTATGCAAAATGGATAATGATCCATATCTCGGAAACCGTTCAACTGTTCAATACGAAAGTTGGTATACATCATCGATACATCAAGCAACTTTCAATGAATTACCAAACCGGCTTTTCTGATTAGCTGGAAATCCTGGAGGCCATCTTTAATTTATGCAAAATCGATAATGATACATATCTCTGTTACCATTCAATTGTTTATATGAAAGTTGGTATACATCATCGATGCATACAGATACTTTAAATCGGGACCTGATTGACTGAAAACCTTGGCGGCCATCTTTAATTTATGCAAAACTTTAATGATATATATCTCTGATATCATTTAAGTGTTCTATACCAAACTTGGTATACAGCATCGATGTTTCAAGAGACTTGCAATGAATAACCACATCAGTTCCTCTGAGTGGAGAGAAGGATGGGTGGCCATCTTTAATTTATGCAAAATCATTAATGATCTCGTTCTCTGATACCGTTCAAGTGCTCGATGTAAAATTTGGTATACATCATCGATGCATCAAGAGACTTATGACAGTTCTGGTTTCTCTGATTGGGCGGAAACTTTGGTGGCCATCTTAAAGTTATGCAAAATCTTTAATGATGTATATCTCTGATACCATTTCAGTGTTCTATACGAAACTTGGTATACAGCATCAATGTATCAAGAGACTTTCAATTAATAACCACATCAGTTCCTCTGAGTGGCGGGAAGGATGAGTGGCCATCTTTAATTTATGCGAAATCATTAATGATCTCTATCTCTGATACCGTTTAAATGCTCGATGTAAAATTTGGTATACATCATTGATGCATCAAGAAACTTATGTAATGAAAACCGGTTTCTCTAATTGGACGGAAACCTTGGGGGTCATTCCTAATTGCTAAATTTTTGATAATCTGTATATTTGTGACTTGACTGCTTGGTGTTCCTGACATCTTGGTTCAAATTGAATACATTATGAATGTACACAGAGCCGAGGGGTTTTCAGATGCGCAGCTTCGTATTGTTATTTACTGCTGAAGGATATGCTTTCGATTATCTGAAAAAAGTGAATTTTTTACAAATATTGGTAACATGCAGTGAAGACATTATTTTATCATTTCATCAGGTTGGTTTCATAATAAATGTCTGTCCCAGCATTTAAAAAAAAATATATATATATATGTGTACAATTACACTAATGCACTAGAGATCCTTGTTGAGAGTGAGACTACAAGTATGGCTCTTCGCCATGAGATGGAACATCAAAGAGTTAGTGGAATTATTCCAACAGCCTATTTTACATTTAAATAGCCCCGTTTCAGTGCCTAAGGCTCTAGTTCTATGAAGATAAACGATAACCAAAACGAGATTTGCTGGAGAGCTATGGATTCAGAAGTGCTTTATTACGTGTAAATATATTGTGGTTATAGTATATCTTCACATGTATACAGAGAGGCTAACGCGGCTTTTCTAATCCAAAACTGTCAATTTTATACAAACCTACCACTTTGAAAAGTTATTGTTAAAAACACCATGTCACTCATGCTCCCAATTTTTCAAAGAGAGTCTAACAAAATGACATAGTTCATGCTAATCGGAACATTCATATCATATTTAATGTTTCATTTTTTAACTTCAACCGTACCTCATCTGGGGCGGTTTGTCCATCTTAACGTACAGGGTCCTTTTAAAATGAGAGTCACAGTAGATTAAATTTAGCGTGGGTGGATGGTAGAGAAAGTTGATTGATGGTGCCAACCACTCAACCTTAATGGCGGTTCTATCTTTACATGATAAACTAATATCCGCAAAAGAGACAAAACTGTTTACTATAGCCACTTTTCTGGATCTGTCTAAAGCATTCGACACTGTAAACCATGAGATTCTTTTACATAAACTCTCTCACTATGGCTTTCGCGATGCAGCACATGATTGGTTTAGTAGTTACTCGTCTTCAAGATCTCAGTATGTGAACTTCAATGAGACATTGTTTTCCTTCATCCCCAAAACAATTGGTGTTCCCCAGGGCTCAATATTCGGCCCCATTCTCTGTTTACTGTATATTAATGACATCTGCAACGCGTCGTCGCTTCTTGAAATACCCCTCTTTGCCGATGATACATGCGTTACTTTATCTGACGCGGACCCGAAATTATTAGCTGATACTATGTCACAGGTACTTGATAAATTACATGACTGGCTATCCCGCAACAAATTATCCCTTATCACTAAAAATACTAAGTTTCTTACACCAAACAGATGCCGTATCACTTCTCATGCCTTATCAATATCTGGTGATGAGATTGAATACGTTACCAATTTTAAATTTTTGGGTGTATATGTTAATGATAATTTAAACTGGCAAACGCATATAACGAATCTGTCTTCTAAGTTCTCTAGAATTATTGGAGTAATAAATTGTATTGAACAGAATCCCTAACCACATTCTATTATTCCCTGTTCTACTTCCACATTTCTTATTGTAACATTGTCTGGTGTAACACCTTCGCAACTCACCTTAATCCCTACTGATCCTTCGAAAACGACTGGTCCGAATAATTACTCTCAGCTCAAAATATGCCCTGGCCCACACCGAACCTCTATTTACCACATTAAATATTTTGCCACTCCGCTCTCTCAATGGCTATCTTACTTTAACTTTTGTCCATAAATTCTTTTACCAGGACTCTTTACTGCCACTAATGTTCATTAATTATTATTTGAAGCTATCAAATGCCCACTATTATCCGACAAGGCAATCTGCTGTAAATCTCTCTAGAACATCACACATCTCTAACTTATCGTACTATTCCACAAAAGCGAAAGGTTCCCGTGTCTGGAATGCTCTGTGCTCTGACTTGAAGTCCTGTATCTCCCTCAAGCTTTTCACATGTCTGATGAAATCGCATTGCTGTCAGTCGGCTTACTAGCAAGCCTTCATGGTTACTCGGTCTGTCTAGGCTTCTGTCTTATTTGGCTGAGCTTATTGAGTATTTATGCCATTTGCCATAAGACCGTTAATTATCACATCGAAAAAGGCGGATATCTTCTTTTTTATGCTAAATTAGAATATATCATAACTATTCGTCAATCACATGCTATACATTTCTCACGCTTGACCTATATAATGACTATTGTTTCTCCAACTCGGGATAAAACAAACCCTTTAGGTTTTACTCCCGCCTGTGTTCACCTATACTTACTATGCTTTATTATTGTATTTGTTTGCTGACTGGTGAATAAACTAAATCAATCAATTTTTTTGATAATATCGGTCTGGTTCCTTGTTATCAAAAAAGGGACGGTACACAAACGCATATGTTACTGGACTGATTAAGCGTAAAGTCGTGAAATTTGAATACAACGCTGTATCTATGTAACTTGGGGGACCCTGCTGTTCTACCACTTGTCACAGCCCCATGACGGACTTGTACTTTGTATACAAGGATATGATAGACTTTCTTCTGGTACATATATGTTCATTTCTTGAGATTGCCGGATTCACAGCTTAGTAAGCTTCTTGCGAAGTGTAAAGGTTAAGAGATGTCTCGAAATGCACATTCCTGGCAGTATGGCCACAGTTGTCCCCTCTTTGACGATTGATCGGCACAATGTAGATGATGGAAAATGTTCATACCCAATTTGAGAACCCTTTCTTTATGTACATCCAATAGACGTAGTGCTGATAGATTCTGATGCACATTTCAATGAAGCACCCTAATACATTGTATTTCTATTCCTTAACCAGATGTGCCTTTAACAATGATGAGCATTCATGCACGAGAACCCCAGCTTGAGAGATCCAAAGTGAACCTTACAGCCGACGCTTTACGATTGAAGATTATTGAAGGTATCGGTGACAATATTGGTAATATAGTTCCCTCATCTCATGGAAATCGTTGAAGCCTAATGAACTGGAAATGGAAATACAGAGTAGTAATATGCAGGATTTTACTTCCGAATGGATAATGTAACGTAATACAGTTAGCCCTCAATACAGTGCATTAGTTCCATAATGCTCATAAGTCATTTATAAAAAGGATGTTGGTCAGTGATAATGATATTATGTAAGGAATACCTTGATTTATGGATCTCATCATTGAAAACTGTAGAACGCTTCTATCTTGCCGGAAACCATCTTGTTTTTTTTCTTCATATTTTAATTTCATGCATATTTGGAATACATGCTAGCTGTCGTTTGAGAAAACCCGTTCCTTCTCATTCACCAAAAGCTATATAGACGATGTTCTCGATGTGGATAATCGCTATATAAATGAAGCAGAGAAGGATATCTATCCACCTTCACTGGGCTTGAAGGACACTGCAGATAGCTCTAACGGCACACCATATTTAGACCTATATCTCTATAAATATGAAGCGGGCATTCTCTCTCGTCGACTTTATGACAAGAGAGATGATTGCAATTTCTTCATCGTAAACTATCCATTTCTGGACAGTAATAGTCAAGTGGATCCTTCATATGGCGTATACATATATCGACTAGTAGTATTTGTTGTATCTTGTGTTAGATGTGACGATTTTAATCAACGTGAAAACAGATTTTCCAGAACCTCACAAATCAGGGCTATATCATCAAGCGGTCTCGCTCAAAGTTTATGAAATTTGGCGATAAATATCACATGCTGATAGGTAAATACGAGCGTAGCGTGCAAGATCTATTGCTTTCGTTCCGTAACTTGTGTCTAATTCCGCTTAACTCGGGCTAGGGGCCGTATAAACTCGAGTATTTCAAGATCCTTATAATGTTCATATGATCATGTCATAATCAAAGTGTGACTGAGTTACATCATTCTCTAGATAACAACTTTACAGCGCAATAAGATGGATTAAGTATACTGATCAGCGAAACGGATTTGATATTTTTAGAACATCATTATGTCTTGCCGGCATCATTGAAAACTGTTGACCGCTTATTCTCTCTTGCAGGAAACTAACCTATGTTTATGTATACTGTGATTGTTGTCTTTGAATTTGGTGCAATGTTATTTGAATTAGGTCTTTAGTGGACGACGGCTGAATATTGAATCCAGGACTAGACACTAGTGTTTCGATCACTGACACGGACATTAGTTTTTGACCACGGTTGAATATTGGCTGTCGGATCTGACGCTTAGAATAGCCAACTAAAGGGATAAAATCGTTCACTGTCCAGTATTTTCCGTATAATATAGTTCTATTAGCGTTTGGAACGCGTTTCGATAGCGTTCTCAACGCGTTTTATAATTTGTTTCATTTGCTTCTCAAAGAATGCGTTTATACATCCCAAACGAGTTTAATCATCTTTAGGTTAATATATTTTTCGTTTCGTTTCGTTTGAAACGCGTTTTGCGAATGCGTTCGCGAACGTGTTCATAAACGCGTTCGAAACGCGATTTATTGTTGTTGTTAAATAAACATCACCGTTCATACGTCGGGCCAATATACTGTTTGATCGGTGTTATGTATTTGTACAACGAATGCCTCCAACTCCACTGCTTCAACCAACAAGACAACCGTAGGCGAAAGAAAAATGCGCAACTATTGGTTAGGACTACAAGTTCGTGGTAATACACAACGATGCGACCTTGTCAAAATGGATGCTGGACTCAAACTCGATACCTAGTGAGTAGACCACAGATGACTTCAGAGTTTTCACCGCAAATTAGCAACTCAAGGACAAGCATTTACAAATAGTAAAATATACGCCACAGATGCTATTGTCAATAATAGCAGCTGTTGAAGGTTCCGACACGATGGCTTCTTGGCCTCCTTTGAGTGATTTAGAGGAAAGGGAAAGGGCGTTCATGCATGAAACGCGTTTGAAACGCGTCTAAACGCGTTTCGACCAGAGAAAACGCGTTTGATAACAGAAACGGGATCTGATAAACGAAATATCTATGACATCGTAAGCGATACTGAAAGCGTTCCGTTTCCTCTAATCGTTTGGAACGCGTTTGTAACGCGTTTACATTTAGTTTCGTTCGCGTTTCGTTAGGTCAAATTAAACGAAAATAAGTGGACACCGAGCGCTTTTACCCCTGTACACGTACAGTTTTTCGTGATTATATCTTCTATGCCTATAAAGCTAATACATGCGGTAGTAGCGTCATTTTAAAAATATTCAGTAAATAACATATTTCGATAAAAGCTGTTTAGTAATTGAGATCAACTATGGTGAACGTTTTTCTGTGACCTCATTTTTTGATATCGCGGGCATTGAAATCACACTTCTGACATTCTCTGAAAAACGTGACAGCACCTGCATTTGGCTCCAGAGCCTGAGATGACGTCACAAAACGCGCATTGGCATTCCGGGCCTGATGCTTTGCAACGTCATACTCGATCTTAGAACTTGTATTACACTATGACGGCTTCTAACGTGATGTCATGAACACCTGGTCACGTTATCCGTCTTCATCTCAGTCATTTCTCATTTTAATGTTTTTCACTTGACCGAATTGAAGAATCTGACAATATTGGTTTCTCCAAGAAATACAAGACTTCACGACTTGAAAATCTTTTGGCAAATGTTGCAAGTGATCATGCTGTTTGGTTTACCCGAACAATTAAAATTACGCTAATACCTCTTTAATGATAAAGCAGGCAACTGTATTTCTGATTTCAATCTAGTGTCTATAGTATAAATTATTTCGCCGATATTAGAGATGCCTGTCTCCCGCAAGATGTAACACAATTACAAAATTGTTGAAGAAAATCGTTTGTCTTATAGATCATACAAGTGTCACGTTGAAGGACTGGACGGACATGCAGGATGGATTCATTTTAACCAAGGCTGTAGACAGTGGTAGGACATTACTGAAAAAGTGTCATCAGCTCCAGATCATCGGTAAACCTGGCCAAGGCAAAACAACGGTGGGGATGTTCTTGTTCCAGTTATGTAAACAAGAAGGCTACATGCCGATTCTCGTATCTTCTGGGAAGGACATCGCACTGTGTCAAGCAACTGGGAGACGGTGTGCTTTCCTTATCGACGAAATTGATTCTTGGGAAATCATGGATGAGCATGAGATAGAGAAAGTGGTGAAAGGGAACAACCTATATATTGTCACAGGAAGACGGACATTTTACAAATGGGCAACACTGGATTTAGATTCCGAAGAAAATGCAAACAGTGACGTGGAAAAGGTTGATATGATTATGATCCATATCGCTTCCAGACCCAGAGAAACAATTTGTCAGGGCATCTGCCCAAAAGCATTTCCTAGATTGTCGAGGCAAATGTCAGAATTTCGAGATTTCCAGATCGAAGCTGCAGAAATATTAAATTTGTCTGGAATTGAACTTTTCGCTTACATTGAACAGCTTGCAGAGGGTTGTCCAGTGAAATATGTCTGTCTGGTTCTAGTGATGGCTTGCCAAGGGAAGATACCATTAGAAGATTTTTACCAATTGGATGGGAACATTGGATCAAACGAGACGCTTTCTGCCATCATCAGAGCTTGTAAACTCGAATCATCTATCCCACCTGGTGCTTTAGCCGCCGCTAAAGATTCAATGATCAACATTCTGTTGACTCGGGACGGAGCTTGTCTCATATTCCGCCATAGTAAGATCGAGGAAGTAGTTGCAAAGAGCTTTGCTCTTCGGCTGCCAGAATTGACATTGTCAACCTGTCATATTAGAATCATACGAGACAATGTATTAGCTACCTCAGATGATTTCTCCGGACAAGTCCTTATTCCAGTTGACTATAGCTCGTACAATACACTGGCAGAACGAATCATAGAAGACGTCTTCAACGGAACTGCAAAAGTTGCTTTATCCGCCAAATGCCTGAAAAGTGACCGATTTCAACATATACTTGTACAACTGGTTCGGAGCCGAGGAGACATCGAGAAGCGGCTGATTGACCATGAAACAAAATTTTGGATAATAACAGAGCATGGCCAGTTACGGTTCTTGGATAGTGAACAGTCTGGTTCATTGCTGTACTGGTCTGTGTACACAGGGTTGACCGTATTGATGAGTTTTCTGCTTGAGATATCCCCAAAATATCTTTCATTGAAAGGAAATTCACCAAGTTTCCTCAAATTAGCTCGCTTCACTTCGCACCCCGAATTCTATGTCATACGTGGTACAAACTACAGTGGGGAGACATTATTACATGTATCGGCGAGAAACTGTCACTCCGCTGTAGCTACCTGTTTGCTCAATACTGGTATTTGCGTTAACATCAAAGACAAATGGGGACGTTCACCACTCTTTAGTTCAGTTTTGGGACGAAGTATTGAACTTGTTAAGCAGCTTCTCAATTATGGATCGAGCCCTAACGCAGCCGACATTTTTGGATGGACCCCGCTCTTCTGGGCTGGCAAGTTAAGAGACATGGATCTGGTCAGAGTTTTATTGAACGGTGGCTCGAATCCAAATCTGAGAGACCATGAAGGCCGGACAGTTCTCAGTATAGCATCGAGAAATGGAGAGGCGGAACTTGTGCTGTCCCTGTTGCAGTATGGTGCTGATCCTAACAGCGAGGACAACAACCATGACTCTCCACTGCTTCTAGCATCAAAACAAGGACATACACAGGTTATCTCACACTTATTACAACATCGAGCTGATCCTCACAAGGTGAACGAGATGGGTCATACATCACTCCATGTGGCATCAGAGCATGGGCACGGGGACACTGTGTTAGAATTGCTACAGAATGGTGCTGATTCCGGAAAGAATGACAACTTTGGTTATACACCAATTCATCTCGCATCCGAGCATGGGCATGAACAGGTAGTCTTACAGTTGCTACAGTATGGCGCTGACTTGAACAGCAAGGACAACAAGGGTAAGACACCGCTTCTTGTGGCTTCAGAAAACAGATGTGAGCAGATGGTCTCATTCTTGCTGCAGAAAGGCGCTGATCCTGACTGTATGGACAATGGGGGCAAGACACCACTTCATGTAGCATCGGAGCATGGATACAAGCACATGCTATTACAATTGCTACGGAACGGTGCGAATCCGGACAAGAATGACGACGACGGTTATACCGCACTTCACTTAGCGTCTGGACATGGACATGACAATCTAGTTCTTCTCCTACTGCAGAATGCAGCAAGACCTAATAGAAAGGACGAAAATGGATATACAGCACTTCATTTAGCATCGGAACATGGATATAAGCAAGTAATCCGTCAGTTATTAGAGAACGGTGCTACTCCCAACAACACTGATGCCATTGGTCAGACACCACTACATGTAGCGTCGAAACTTGGACATGTGGACATATTGTTATTGCTGTTAGAGTATGGTGCGAATCCTAATAGGAAGGATGATAGTGGTAATACATCACTTCATATAGCATCTCAACGTGGACATAAACAAGTCTTGGTACACTTGTTGCAGGCTCAAGGCGATAGCAGCACTCGGAACAACTCGGGCTACACACCTCTTCATCTTGCAGCAAAAAGTGGAAATGAAGAGATCTTGTTAGAGCTGTTAAAGAGTGGCGCTGATCCCACTATTAACGACCGCTATGGTTATACACTGCTTCATTTAGCTTCAGAAGATGGACAAGATCATATTGTGTCAATTCTGCTAGATCAGGGTGTCGATCGTAACTGTAGAAGCAACTTTGGCGGAACACCACTTCATGTGGGAACAAGACGTGACCAGCAGGGTGTAGTGATGAGGTTGTTGCAGGAGGGTGCTGATCCGAACAGTAAAAATATTACGGGACAGACACCACTTCATCTGGCTTCTGCATTTGGATATTGGCGTATAGCTTCATATCTGATAACACATAATGCTGATATTGACAGCAGGAATAGATCGGCTGAGACACCGCTTCATCTGGCGTCTGAGAATGGCAATGAACAGATTGTTTTATATCTGTTAGAAAAGGAGGCTGATGTTAACAGTAGCAACACTTCTGATAATACACCTCTCCATCTGGCGTCAAAAAACGGGCACGAACAGATTACGCTTCATCTGTTACAGAATGGCGCTCATGTTGACAGTAAAACCGACAGCGGTAATACACCTCTCCATCTAGCGTCAGAAAATGGGCACGAACAGATTACGCTTCATCTGTTACAGAATGGCGCTCATGTTGACAGTAAAAACGACAGTGGTAATACACCTCTCCATCTAGCGTCAACAAATGGGCACGAACAGATTACGCTTCATCTGTTACAGAAGGGCGCTCATGTTGACAGTAAAAACGACAGCGGTAATACACCTCTCCATCTAGCGTCAGAAAATGGGCACGAACAGATTACGCTTCATCTGTTACAGAATGACGCTCATGTTGACAGTAAAAACGACAGTGGTAATAGACCTCTCCATCTAGCGTCAACAAATGGGCACGAACAGATTACGCTTCATCTGTTACAGAAGGGCGCTCATGTTGACAGTAAAAACGACAGCGGTAATACACCTCTCCATCTAGCGTCAGAAAATGGGCACGAACAGATTACGCTTCATCTGTTACAGAAGGGCGCTCATGTTGACAGTACAAACGACAGCGGTAATACACCTCTCCATCTAGCATCAGAAAATGGGCACGAACAGATTACGCTTCATCTGTTACAGAAGGGCGCTCATGTTGACAGTAAAAACGACAGGGGTAATACAGCTCTCCATCTGGCGTCAGACAATGGACACGAGTTCATTGTATTACTTCTACTTAAAACACTTGCTGATCCTAACTGTAAGAATAAATACGATGACACACCACTTCATATAGCATCTCAACGTGGACATAAACAAGTCTTGGTACACTTGTTGCAGGCTCAAGGCGATAGCAGCACTCGGAACAACTCGGGCTACACACCTCTTCATCTTGCAGCAAAAAGTGGAAATGAAGAGATCTTGTTAGAGCTGTTAAAGAGTGGCGCTGATCCCACTATTAACGACCGCTATGGTTATACACTGCTTCATTTAGCTTCAGAAGATGGACAAGATCATATTGTGTCAATTCTGCTAGATCAGGGTGTCGATCGTAACTGTAGAAGCAACTTTGGCGGAACACCACTTCATGTGGGAACAAGACGTGACCAGCAGGGTGTAGTGATGAGGTTGTTGCAGGAGGGTGCTGATCCAAACAGTAAAAATATTACGGGACAGACACCACTTCATCTGGCTTCTGCATTTGGATATTGGCGTATAGCTTCATATCTGATAACACATAATGCTGATATTGACAGCAGGAATAGATCGGCTGAGACACCGCTTCATCTGGCGTCTGAGAATGGCAATGAACAGATTGTTTTATATCTGTTAGAAAAGGAGGCTGATGTTAACAGTAGCAACACTTCTGATAATACACCTCTCCATCTGGCGTCAAAAAACGGGCACGAACAGATTACGCTTCATCTGTTACAGAATGGCGCTCATGTTGACAGTAAAACCGACAGCGGTAATACACCTCTCCATCTAGCGTCAGAAAATGGGCACGAACAGATTACGCTTCATCTGTTACAGACTGGCGCTCATGTTGACAGTAAAAACGACAGTGGTAATACACCTCTCCATCTAGCGTCAACAAATGGGCACGAACAGATTACGCTTCATCTGTTACAGAAGGGCGCTCATGTTGACAGTAAAAACGACAGCGGTAATACACCTCTCCATCTAGCGTCAGAAAATGGGCACGAACAGATTACGCTTCATCTGTTACAGAATGACGCTCATGTTGACAGTAAAAACGACAGTGGTAACAGACCTCTCCATCTAGCGTCAACAAATGGGCACGAACAGATTACGCTTCATCTGTTACAGAAGGGCGCTCATGTTGACAGTAAAAACGACAGCGGTAATACACCTCTCCATCTAGCGTCAGAAGATGGGCACGAACAGATTACGCTTCATCTGTTACAGAAGGGCGCTCATGTTGACAGTAAAAACGACAGCGGTAATACACCTCTCCATCTAGCGTCAGAAAATGGGCACGAACAGATTACGCTTCATCTGTTACAGAAGGGCGCTCATGTTGACAGTAAAAACGACAGGGGTAATACAGCTCTCCATCTGGCGTCAGCCAATGGACACGAGTTCATTGTATTACTTCTACTTAAAACACTTGCTGATCCTAACTGTAAGAATAAATACGATGACACACCACTTCATCTTGCAACAAAACGTGGAAATGAAGAGGTATTGTTACAGCTGTTAGACAGTGGCGCTGATCCCACTAGCAAAGGCGCGTATTCGGATACACCGCTTCATTTAGCCTCAGATGGAGGGCAAGATCATATTGTGTCAATTCTGCTACATCAGGGCGCTGATCATAACTGTCGAAACAACTTTGGCGAGACACCACTTCATGTGGCAACAAGAAGTGACCAGCAGGGCGTAGTGTTTCGGTTGTTACAGGAGGGTGCTGATCCGAGCAGTAAAAATATTACAGGACAGACACCACTTCATCTGGCTTCTGCATTTGGACATTGGCGTATAGCTTCACAGCTGATGACACATGATGCTGATATTGACAGTAGGAATAATTCGGCTGAGACACCGCTTCACCTGGCGTCTGGAAATGGCAATAAACAGATTGTTTTATGTCTGTTACAGAAGGGCGCTGATGCCAACAGCAGAAACGACAGCGGTAATACACCTCTCCATCTGGCGTCAGGCGATGGACACGAGTTGATTGTGTTACATCTACTTGAAACACTTGCTGATCCTAACTGTACGAATAATTACGGTGAAACACCACGTCATGTAGCTTCTAATAATGAGCATTGGGGAATAGTGACTCTCTTATTGAAGAAATATCCCTACCCTGACCAAGGAGACTCTTATGCTGAAACATCACTTCAGAGTGGCACTTCACTTTTAACTGCAGATATGGCAGCTGTCGATGTCGGCGCTGCGAAGCGTTCCAAAGTGGAAGCGCGGAAGTCAGTGTCAAAGCATCAAGGTAAGAAAGTATTTATAGTTGTTGAAATATCCATGACGACTTTAAATTGCAACCATATCTTTCACAACCGGTGTAAATCTAGACCATCTGTAGAGAATGAGTCGGATAGTGCTGTTATCGATCTGATATTGATATCGGACCACACGTGTTTCTATTATAAATGTTAAGGACCTGTTTTAAAATATATCTGGAATGGGAAGTCTTTTGTGTGTAATATTTCCAAAACAGGCTGCGTTTATCTAAACTCTTGCTATGAAATATCAAAGTGCATTCTATACAAGTAGTAGTGGGGTCCTGCTGTGGGTGGACCAATCAGAATTGAGAACGAAAGTAGGTCAAGTATGACGCGTTTGACGTCATCGTATGGCGTCACTGGGGTCGGGGTCACGTGAAAGTAGGTCAAGGTCGTCCCGCTGTCCTTATCTAGGTCACTTATGGCGCGTTTGACGTCATAGTGTGACGTAATTAGGGCCTGGTTGTAAGAAACCGGTTTAACCGGTCGTAAGAAACCGGTTTAAATAGGGCGGTATAGTGTCAGCCCCTTTGTTAGCAGCCCCTTTGTTAGCTAACAATAAAAACATCACGTGACCCTTAGACGGTTAATAGGATAAAAGGCGAACATTCGTTAGTCACAGGCCACTGGCGTACGAAGGTGCGTTTTTACGTATTTGGTCGATCTCCTGTCTCGGTATACAATGGATGACGAGAAAACATTTGATGAAGGTAAGTTCGCATTATCAATCATTCCTTTGAGCACAAGCGTATCATGGCGTATGTTGAGAGAATGTCCTTCATATATTATAGACTGACACAACACAATGTATTAGAGCAAATGCCATGTATAGCTAACTGACCGTGCTAGTTAAATTATGTACCTCGGAATGTCACAGCCGGGCGAACATCCATTGTCCTTCTCTGTGCGCACCGGTCCATTGCACTTTCGCAAACGGTCCCCCTTTGATACGCGTCGGTGAACACGGAAACGATATTCTTTCTTTCTTGAATTTTCTTAGTCTAAAATAGTTCGATAATCGAGGTTTATTAATTATTAGGCCTTAAATATATATGGGAGAATTTCTGTTAAATACTGTAAAGTTGGTCATACCGATGGTGCGTGTATAGTTAACTGACTGTGCGAGTTAAATTATGTACCTCGTATTGTCCCAGCCGACCGCACATCCATTGTCCTTCTATGGGTGCAACGGTCCATTGCACTTTAGCGAACGGTCTCCTTTGATACGCGCCGGTGTAGTCTAAAACAGTTCGATAATCTAGGATTATTATTTATTAGGCCTTTAATATATATATGGGAGAATTTTTGTTAAATACTGTAAAGTTGGTCATACCCACGGATGCGTGTATAGTTAACTAACTGTGCGAGTTAAATTATGTGCCTCGGATTGTCACAGCCGACCGCACATCTATTGTCCTTCGCTGTGTGCACCGGTCCATTGCACTTTCGCAAACGGTCCCCCCCCTTTGATACGCGCACCGGTCCATTAAGTTCAAATAGTGATGTATTGTGCGTCGCTATTGATATCAATACCATTCAAAAGACCTTTATTCGGTGCCCCTAACATTGTCTCTGCGCACGGGAGAAAATTGAACTATGTTGTCGTGGATTAAAATAGGCCAACTGTTAGCTATGCATCTGTCTCTCTGGTCGAGTTATTGCGAGAATAAAAGAAACGTTTAACACTCTTTCTACCACAATTATTTCAAGAAATTCGATAAACTCATATAACATAATTTGACAAAAACAAAGATAAATTTTTACCGTATTGGCGTCGCTAAAATTATGGCCTCTCAACGTGTTATTTATCCGACAACTTACACTATTGTGCAAGTCACCAACATTCTAGCATTGTTTTACAATACAATACAGTAAACACACACGGTGAGCATTGGTAATGATCGCTCACGATATGATGACTATTTGTATCGTGTTCCGACGAAGCGTAGCGTCCGCAAAAGCGCCCGCAAGCGCCCGCAAAAGCGCCCGCCACGCCCGCAAGTGCCCGCAAATGCCCGCAATAGCGCCCGCAAGCGCCCGCAAAAGCGCCCGCAAAAGCGCCCGCAACGCCCGCAAGCGCCCGGTTCAACGCCCTTCGATATCTTAAAAGAGAGAGATCAACACGTTCACAAGTTTTCATATATTTTATTATCCCCAATGTTATGCCGTACCCAAGCTGGGGCCGCTATGGGTATGTTTACAATTCATAACGTTGGAGTGATATCGGTTTTAATCACGCTCTTGTCAGTGTTCGTGAATTCTTGAAGTTCATCTACGGTCATCATCATCTTTTCGCTTTATTTCTTTATTTCAGCATTCGACAGTGAGCTTCTTAAATCACCGTCAGCTTTCTGATCAGTATTATTCGGTGTACCAAGTCCTAATCAGACTCGCTATCTACCAATCCGGGAAAGTCCGTGGGCAACATGTCCTTGAAGAGCTGTTTTCGCATCTTGATGGCGTTTTTTAGGGCCTCTCTTGGAGGTAAACCCATATCCTCTTCTAAGTAGCTCTTTGTTTTCATGATGGCCCTGTGGTGACGATCACTTCATTTCAAGATGAATCAAGGTATATTTTTCATACAGAGCCATTGCAGATTTTATGATTCGTGGTTGCATGTTGATATAGACCTTCTGTAAAGTCTCTTCATCCTGTCCATCTGCCTGGATAGCAGCGGCGTGTGCGTTAATAGCGTTGTCCACAATGCGATCCCAAAATGACGACTCCCGTCCGTGTCTGAATCACCCAAACTTTCGTGCTGTCCGCATCAGACCATGAGTTTTCAGCACTGTCATCGCCATATGATGAGTTCACGGTATCCGTATCATCGCATAGACTCTCACTGTCTACATCAGAGACCTCGTCGGTGTCTTCATACCCATGAACATTCTTCCTATGTCTGATCATATCGTGGTACCTGGTGAACGATCGGTGACATTCTGAGCAAGAATAAGACATGTTGAACTGAGCGAAAAAAATGAAGTGAGTTAGTCTTTCTAATAGGGTTGTATTTATGAATGATTGTCGCAGCGCCATCTATACACCGATAGGAACTCACGCTGTGCATGGATGGGTTCTATCCGATTGGTTAATAAGTCTTCACGGTGTAATGCTTTGACATATCTCTCTCCCTTCACGTAAGGCGCTAGCATCGCTCATCTCCACCAACGTCCGGTAGTAGCGGGCGTTTGCGCCCGCAAAAGCGCCCACAACGCCCGCAAAAGTGCCCGCAACGCCCGCAAGCGCCCGTTTCAACGCCCTTCGATATCGGAGAGAAAGAGAAAGATCAGCATATTCACAAGTTTTCATATACTTTATTATCCCGCAAAAGCGCCCGCAACGCCCGCAAGCGCCCGCAATGCCCGCAAAAGCGCCCGCAACACCCGCAAAAGCGCCCACAACGCCCGCAAAAACGCCCGCAACGCCCGCAAGCGCCCGTTTCGACGCCTTTCGATATCTGAGAGAAAGAGAGAGATCAGTATATTCACTAGTTTTCATATATTTTATTATCCCGCAAAAGCGCCCGCAAGCGCCCGTTTCAACGCCCTTCGATATCTAATAAAAAGAAAGAGATCAACACGTTCACAAGTTTTGATATATTTTATTAGCCCCAATCGCCATTCTCTCTTTCTCTCAGATATCGAAAGGCGTCGAAACGGGCGTTGCGGGCGTTTTTGCGGGCGTTGCGGGCGCTTTTGCGGGATAATAAAATATATGAAAACTTGTGAATATGCTGATCTCTTTCTTTCTCTCAAATATCGAAGGGCGTTGAAACGGGCGCTTGCGGGCATTGCGGGCACTTTTGCGGGCGTTGCGGGCGCTTGCGGGCGCAAACGCCCGCTACTACCGGACGTTGGTGGAGATGAGCGATGCTAGCGCCTTACGTGAAGGGAGAGACATATGTCAAAGCATTACACCGTGAAGACTTATTAACCAATCGGATAGGACCCATCCATGCACAGCGTGAGTTCCTATCGGTGTATAGATGGCGCTGCGACAATCATTCATAAATACAACCCTATTAGAAAGACTAACTCACTTCATTTTTGTCGCTCAGTTCAACATGTCTTATTCTTGCTCAGAGTGTCACCGATCGTTCACCAGGTACCACGATATGATCAGACATAGGAAGAATGTTCATGGGTATGAAGACACCGACGAAGTCTCTGATGTAGACAGTGAGAGTCTATGCGATGATACGGATACCGTGAACTCATATGGCGATGACAGTGCTGAAAACTCATGGTCTGATGCGGACAGCACTAGCTCATTCGAGAAAAGCGAAAGTTTGGGTGATTCAGACACGGACGAAGGGGAGTCGTCATTTTGGGATCGCATTGTGGACAACGCTATTAACGCACACGCCGCTGCTATCCAGGCAGATGGACAGGATGAAGAGACTTTACAGAAGGTCTATATCAACATGCAACCACGAATCATAAAATCTGCAATGGCTCTGTATGAAAACTATACCTTGATTCATCTTGAAATGAAAAGTGATCGTAACCACAGGGCCATCATGAAAACAAAGAGCTACTTAGAAGAGGATATGGGTTTACCTCCAAGAGAGGCCATAAAAAACGCCATCAAGATGCGGAAACAGCTCTTCAAGGACATGTTGCCCATGGACTTTCCCGGACTGGTAGATAGCGAGTCTGATTAGGACTTGGTACACCGAATAATAATGATCAGAAAACTGACGGTGATTTAAGAAGCTCACTGTCGAATGCTGAAATAAAGAAATAAAGCGAACAGATGATGATGACCGTAGACCGTAGAGCGTGATTAAAACCGATATCACTCCAACGTTATGAATTGTAAACATACCCATAGCGGCCCCAGCTTGGGTACGGCATAACATTGGGGATAATAAAATATATGAAAATATGAACGTGTTGATCTCTCTCTTTTTCTCAGATATCGAAGGGCGTTGAAACGGGCGCTTGCGGGCGTTGCGGTCGCTGTTGCGGGCGCTTTTGCGGACGCTACGCTTCGTCGGAACACGATACAAATAGTCATCATATCGTGAGCGATCATTACCAATGCTCACCGTGTGTGTTTACTGTATTGTATTGTAAAACAATGCTAGAGTGTTGGTGACTTGCACAGTAGTGTAAGTTGTCGGATAAATAACACGTTGAGAGGCCATAATTTTAGCGACGCCAATACGGTAAAAATTTATCTTTGTTTTTGTCAAATTATGTTATATGAGTTTATCGAATTTCTTGAAATAATTGTGGTAGAAAGAGTGTTAAACGTTTCTTTTATTCTCGCAATAACTCGACCAGAGAGACAGATGCATAGCTAACAGTTGGCCTATTTTAATCCACGACAACATAGCTCAATTTTCTCCCGTGTGCAGAGACAATGTTAGGGGCACCGAATAAAGGTCTTTTGAATGGTATTGATGTCAATAGCGACGCATAATACATCACTATTTGAACTTAATGGACCGGTGCGCGTATCAAAGGGGGGGGGGGCCGTTTGCGAAAGTGCAATGGACCGGTGCACACAGAGAAGGACAATAGATGTGCGGTCGGTTGTGACAGTCCGAGGCACATAATTTAACTCGCACAGTTAGTTAACTATACACGCATCCGTGGGTATGACCAACCTTACAGTATTTAACAAAAATTCTCCCATATATATATTAAAGGCCTAATAAATAATAATCCTAGATTATCGAACTGTTTTAGACTACACCGGCGCGTATCAAAGGAGACCGTTCGCTAAAGTGCAATGGACCGTTGCGCCCATAGAAGGACAATGGATGTGCGGTCGGCTGGGACAATACGAGGTATATAATTTAACTGGCACAGTCAGTTAACTATACGCGCACCGTCGGTATCACCAACTTTACAGTATTTAACACAAATGCTCCCATATATATTTAAGGCCTAATAATTAATAAACCTCGATTATCGAACTAGTTTAGACTAGGAAAATTCAAGAAAGAAAGAATATCGTTTCCGTGTTCACCGGCGCGTATCAAAGGGGGACCGTTTGCGAAAGTGCAATGGACCGGTGCGCACAGAGAAGGACAATGGATGTTCGCCCGGCTGTGACATTCCGAGGTACATAATTTAACTCGCACGGTCAGTTAGCTATACATGGCATTTGCTCTAATACATTGTGTTGTGTCAGTCTATAATATATGAAAGACATTCTCTCAACATACGCCATGATACGCTTGTGCTCAAAGGAATGATTGATAATGCGAACTTACCTTCATCAAATGTTTTCTCGTCATCCATTGTATACCGAGACAGGAGATCGACCAAATACGTAAAAACGCACCTTCGTGCGCCAGTGGCCTGTGACTAACGAATGTTCGCCTTTTATCCTATTAACCGTCTAAGGGTCACTTGATGTTTTTATTGTTAGCTAACAAAGGGGCTGCTAACAAAGGGGCTGACACTATACTGCCCTATTTAAACCGGTTTCTTACGACCGGTTTAACCGGTTTCTTACGACCGGTTAAATCGGTTTCTTACAACCACGCCCTAATTACGTCACACAATGACGTGAAACGCGTCATAAGTGACCTAGAGAAGGACAGCGGGACGACCTTGACCTACTTTCACGTGACCCCGACCCCAGTGACGTCATACGATGACGTCAAACGCGTCATACTTGACCTACTTTCGCTCTCAATTCTGATTGGTCCACCCACAGCAGGACCCCACCACTACTTATACATGTTGATAATGTTGCGATTATGAGGAGTATGTTACGGCTATATGGGTTGTGAACTGATCTGCTAACCATGTGCCACCCCGGATGGCAGAAGAAATTAGTGATATACTTATATTTTCGATCATTTATTTGTGCACTATGCTTACCATTGTCGCCGAGGTGACAGCGATGCCAACGTTAGCTCTCCGGTAGAGGCTGGATCCCCCGGACGAGTATTGGTGGATCCTCCCAGATGGCGGATCTTCCGAGATGTCCGATCACATTTGCTGTTTGAGGCACGTGACTGAAAGTTGAAATCTGTAATTGGTCGGAACATGCAAGCTTTTCGTATGCCTGCATGTTGTCCCATATTTTTGCTCATAGCAAAAAATATTGGCCTTTTGATCGGTCGTGTAAGTAAGTCATGCGGTTCGAGAGGCGTGTTGCACGAAATACAGACTCGGTCTGGTATTTCAGCAGAGTGTAAGAGATTGCACATAGTATTAGTGTAAGAGATTGCACATAGTATTCATGTCTGTAGCTATGTGAATTTCAGATAGAGTGGATTGTGTAGCATCTTGTATTCTTCCGTAGGTGGAGAGGTTTGCGTGCCGATATCATCCACTTCAACACAGAAGCTGCGATCGCAATTGCAAGAAACAGAGGAGCGAGGTAAGGAGAACACGGAAGCAATGTAAGGAGTAGGCGAACTTCAGTATTATGTAGGATTGAATACTGGAGTCATCCGAGCAATAATATTAAAGGGACTCCCAAACAGGGTCTGAAAAAGTTGAGAAATGTATTGATATTTGAAGATAATATGTTGTTTTTACTTATAGCGTTGTACCCCATCTTTGATAAATTCGAGCTCAAAGTTGCGAATCTGCAGCTGAAATTCTTCCAGCCAGAGCGACATGTGACGTCACAGATGTACGATAGAGCTGGCAATATTGCCCTCAGTATGCAAACTCAGTATGACAGCAGCTCCCATTTCGCTAAAAACTCAAGAGATAGGAATTAATATGGGTTTAAATTTTACAGATTATATGATGAACTGCCATCATAGTTATCACAGTGCAGATGAAAGTCAGGAATGTAACGATATTGTCGTATCAGTTTGGATTGTGCAGTGGAACTCAGACACGTTGTAGAATTTATATGGATATAGGGGGACGCCTCGCATGTATCTATTTGAATTTTACATCTGCCGAAATCAGTTTTTGGAAATTGTTTATTTAGTCCACATGTCAATTCACGGTTTTGATCGGGACGTGCATATACAGCATGTTAAAGTTGGGGGCGTATATGCTAGTTGAATAGAAGCCAGGAAATGCTGAACCCTATATAGTATAGATTTCTGCCGGTAGCTGAAGTGACCAGGGAAACACTGACCATTAAAGATAAGCTGATAATTGGTGTCTGGTAGAGCAAGTGGTTGGCACTTCAAGATTTAATTGTATTCTCAAATATAACTTGATTTGCGCGCTGTGTGTGAGAGAGATGCATTTACTATAAATTGTCTTCCATTTAATGTAATATACATGTATGCTATTTAAATCATTGTGAGTAAACAGCCTGTATAAGTGTAGGCAGAGCTCAAGTGGTTATGGCAGGTCCCTAATTAACTGTTACAATCCTGGAGTTAAGAGTTTCGTACCAGCCTGTGTTTAAGTACTTGTTTACTCAGCTGTATATAAGTTTGATGTAAAATACACGAGGTTAGACTTGTAACATCTTGGGTCTCCTGAGACAGGTGGCGTTCTGTCTCAGTATGTCATATAACATCATGACTTGATATTTGACTGTACGATCTGTCTACAAGAACTTTGATTGTGACCTACAGCTGGTATTTGTTTCAATGGCGTATATTTGTATAATTGGAACTTGGAGGATTGAATAAAATCAATCTCGGCTTCGTCATCGAGTTTTCTTGCGTCATATTTCCTTCTAGAGCAACACTAGATCTTGCCCACAACAGTCGTTTTATTGGTTATGAGAAAGGTGAACCATTGAGTGACGACGCTAGCCGAACAACAAAAGTAGAAAAACTCATTAAGATTTCTCATTGGCGCCCAAATAAACGTGGGGCAGGAAATAAGATGACGGAACCGGTCAGAAGATGGCTGGATGAGTGTCAGTATGCCGTTCAAGCTCCCCAAGATGTGGCCATCATGCCACGCCCCTCGGACTTATCAACTGTTATCTAATCTACCATCATCTGGTTTTGCGAACATTGACAGCGTGCTGCAAACGATTGCGTTTGGCACTTTGTGTTCCAGAAAAGGTAAAATGGCCTATGGGACATGCTATTGATTTGACGCAGAACTGTACGACGGTGCTGGATTACGGCGGAGATGTCATGGAGATGTGGACTACAGCAGCAGTTCAGCAGGCTTGATGCCTGTAAAAACAGATAAGTTTTCGTCACACCTTTACCCTTCCCTTCTGGCATAATATTAAAGATGTTGGTGACATGATGCGGGCAGGTGCCAACCACGCCTGGCACCAACGGAGAGGCGGACAAGGAGTATCTGTCAACGCCCACCAATTGATCAACGAAGTATCCGGCCCCATCATCGACAGTGACCGACGAAAATATGGACCAGGACAATCAGATTGAACTCTAAATTTTTAAAATTCATTTGTGTTCGATTTCGCGTGAAAATGTGTATTTTCATATTGTCGTTCTTGGTGAGGTGACAGCGTGTACCAGAAACCTATGGACCGAGTCCTTTCCGTGGAACAGTATATCTACAGGTATAGTTTGATTCATTTCATTTAACAGGTAAATGGCCGTAGTGATTGAAAAAATAACTGTGTTGTGATATATTCTCTGCCTGGACTTCCCTGAAATTTCTGTCTTATGTTGTAAAGTTCCCACTGATTGACAATAGAACGTGTGATGAACAGTATGTAATTTACAGGAATGGGTCATGCCCTTATGAACTCAAAGACAATTTACTGTGATAACTTTTTCGGAACATTTTGGACTGAATTCCCAAACAGGTTGGTAACATGTATTGAACGATCATGTTATATATATGCCATAATCGTGCCTTATATGAATTGTTGACATCTCTCGTATATTGTGCATGTTTTGTTTAAGTATGGATAATACTGCATGCCCAATGGTGAAATTGGTAGATTATATGAATTCCCTTGTGACTGGTAAATTTAGTAAATTGCAGATCGATAAATCTAGAACTTAAAGTTTTTACGATCATATTGTGAAGTAGTTCCACAATGATTTTTATGTTATTAGGATGTGATCGCGATTAGTTGCCATAAATGAGTTAGCAGGTAGGCTAAAACACTAACGTAATATTGGCTAAATAGAACTAGAATTATCGCGTACATGATCGACAGGTCCTGAGATTCACTGAGCACATGTATGTACTAGTGGTTTGAAGTAGACACTATGGAAGCCTGTTCGTATTCATTGACGAACCTTCATAATTCCCGATTCGGCTATGAGAGCCTGGATGTCGTGAAGTTTTGTGATTAGTTGTTTATTTTGGATCCTCAGATATAAGTCTAAGATAGTGGATGACAAATTGGTTTCAATTAACGCGTATTGACAACTTTGTAAGTGAATACATATTGTGTCCAGTTAACCATGAATCTCTAGCTTTCATTATGAGTAAAACGTAAAGTCCAAATTTTAATCCTTGCGGATGAAGCACTGTATATTACATTAACACAGGCGATGCTAGAGAAATCCGATACTTGAGTGACAGTTATGGAAGACTGTTTGAGACATAACCACAGAATAATTGTGTCTGTGGTGAATATTTTTGTTTGTTTGTTGCAATAATATTGTGATGCCATGTAGTGGTATGAGTTGAATATTGCGCGTTGTTATTTTGTTTGTTAGGGTCAATATAAACAGTGTTAACGTTATGACCAGTTGCAAACGTTGAGTGGTTAACGAAAAGTTTTGATTGAGCATAGGTGCAAAGGAGTCTTTCATTTTGACTAACGATAGTTTGACCTAGCCTTTTGATGAATAACTGAATTTTGTTCAGACGAGGAATCAAATTTTGATTCAGGGCGTGATACGGCCCATGTTTGTAGAGATGCCGCTGTGCGTGATTAAGGTTTGAAAACTAAAGAATCGGCAAGCGATGAGATTTTGACATGTTAGATAAGCGTGGTGATAAATAGTCGACTAGTGGTGGAAGATACGATATCGTTCTGATTTAACTTTTGAGGGTGCTCAGATTGAGTGTGTAAGGATATTAAATGACGAGCTGGTAAAATTAACGAGTAATAGCGATTTATTTCAATTGCATTACGTATTGCATCCAGATTATAGGTCAATATATCTAGACTTCTGAATGAGTAACATTACACCCTTGGAATGAGTTAAAGAGAGACTCCTGACACGCAGTTGTCAGTTGAAGTGACGTAGCTACATATTCGTTTTGTGTGTCTATTGTGTTTGGTGCAGTTCAGCTGAACTAACGATGCAACCAGTAAGATATTAGATTTGTCCCAGGTTCGGCCAACCTGTGGATTCGATTATTTGTTTTTAGATTTTGGGAAAGTAACTATTCCATTCAATGAGGACCATAAAGATGTCACACTTTGATTTCTAAAGTTAAATGTTAACCTGATCAGCTAATGTTTAATTTTCGGTAAACCTAATGTCTGCATTCTTAATTGTTTTGAGTAAAAGACCCGGATGCATTTGATCGCATTTCGCGAAGGCAGACATTTTAGATCGATAAACGGTATTTCATGGACATCTTTGAAATGTCATTTTCTTGAGGTGTTAACGATGGTTCAAGACGTGTGGATATATATAGGAATGTACTTTTCACATTAATGTTGATTCGTAAGACGTACAAGACAGATGGAACTATCTGTGATCTTGCCTATAACATCGATTCCCAAGTTTGATGTTTTAAATTGAGGTTAAAGTGTATCTTTGTCGGTTAGTCCGTTGTGTGAGATTCAGGATTGAATATTGTTTGAATCCTGCATCTTATTTGATTATAAAATGTCTTTATTAGATATGAGTATTGATTTATGTAATCGTATAACTGCATGGTGGTATAATCGCATCTTTAAATTCAATGTTTGATTTTTCTCAACCTTCAATTGACATTGTGTTGGAAAAGTGAGTTAAATGTCATCCTTGCAAGATGGACATTTAACTTCCGGTGAGGAGGATATGTAGAATTTATATGGATATAGGGGGACGCCTCGCATGTATCTATTTGAATTTTACATCTGCCGAAATCAGTTTTTGGAAATTGTTTATTTAGTCCACATGTCAATTCACGGTTTTGATCGGGACGTGCATATACAGCATGTTAAAGTTGGGGGCGTATATGCTAGTTGAATAGAAGCCAGGAAATGCTGAACCCTATATAGTATAGATTTCTGCCGGTAGCTGAAGTGACCAGGGAAACACTGACCATTAAAGATAAGCTGATAATTGGTGTCTGGTAGAGCAAGTGGTTGGCACTTCAAGATTTAATTGTATTCTCAAATATAACTTGATTTGCGCGCTGTGTGTGAGAGAGATGCATTTACTATAAATTGTCTTCCATTTAATGTAATATACATGTATGCTATTTAAATCATTGTGAGTAAACAGCCTGTATAAGTGTAGGCAGAGCTCAAGTGGTTATGGCAGGTCCCTAATTAACTGTTACAATCCTGGAGTTAAGAGTTTCGTACCAGCCTGTGTTTAAGTACTTGTTTACTCAGCTGTATATAAGTTTGATGTAAAATACACGAGGTTAGACTTGTAACATCTTGGGTCTCCTGAGACAGGTGGCGTTCTGTCTCAGTATGTCATATAACATCATGACTTGATATTTGACTGTACGATCTGTCTACAAGAACTTTGATTGTGACCTACAGCTGGTATTTGTTTCAATGGCGTATATTTGTATAATTGGAACTTGGAGGATTGAATAAAATCAATCTCGGCTTCGTCATCGAATTTTCTTGCGTCATATTTCCTTCTAGAGCAACACTAGATCTTGCCCACAACAGTCGTTTTATTGGTTATGAGAAAGGTGAACCATTGAGTGACGACGCTAGCCGAACAACAAAAGTAGAAAAACTCATTAAGATTTCTCAACGTGAAAGGTCGATGCTCACCGGGGAAGACTCTCTGAAATGCTCAATCAAATGTTTCCTTGGGTATAGGTGTCGTAACGAGGCGAATAAACGCTCATATCATATCAGCTATGAGCATGAAATGGAAGATTTGGGCTTATTGTGTTTAAAGTTCTTAATTCAAAATAAATTTCAAATATCAAATACAATTGGGGAGGTCCTATGCGATTTTTGAGTATTTTTACGTTAGAATTGTCAGACTGTTTCACTAATGTTCACTACTACTTCAGTGCTATTATTAGCATAATTGATTGTTGACATCAAGTGCCATTGTTCATCGGTCATCGTCGAATCTTGCCCAATCTGACAATCTTGAAGAATAGTGTTTAAGATATCCTAGATGTAAAATACTTCTTGTTTTTGTACGACATTTTATGAATTCTCCAGGTGATGATGCTGTACCTTTCAAGCCAGTCAGTTCACAGTCAAGCTCGTCATTGAAACGTTCTTCTGAAACAGAAATTGTGGCTGTCGATGACGGCGATTTGAAGCGTTCTAAATTGGAGTCGGGAAAGCCAGTGTCACAGCATCAAGGTAAGGAACAGTAATGGTAGTCAACATATCCATGACCATTTCGAATTCTGTGTGTAGCAATATGTTTTATACTTGGTGTAGGAACGCACAAGACAAAGCCTACAATAGCCTGTCTGAGCTCAACAATGCGTCTAGACCCTTTTCACTGCACAAAAGCCTCAACAAATGCGTTCTTACACCAAGTATCGACCAGCAATATCTATCACGACCGGTGGAGATAGAGTAAATACTCTATGGAGAACAAACTGTTGATTAATATCGATCAGATATTGATATCGGACCACACGTGCCTCCATTGTTCAAAGTGACCTATGAATGCTAGGCATCTATTTTAAAATAAATGTGGAACAGAAACTGTATTTAGTGTAATATTTCCAAAACAGCCTGCGTTATCATGATAATGGAGGTATCAGGGTGGAGGAAGTGACGTCCTAACAAGGAAAGATGTAACACAACAACATGGTCAGGTTCATGTTCAGGGCCAAGATGAGGGTATCGAGTGCGGAACAATATCGACGGTAGGAGAAGTTGTAAAACTGGTTTATATTCAAAGATTCGACTGGCCAGCAACATGTATACAACCGCCATATTTGGTTACGTAGCTATAATATGTAAAGAAACTTCCATCATCTTTGATCATGTAACACTTTGAGTACAACCCGTGTTCATGGTTGTGGGAATTAAACGCAACATAACATGGGTAGTGAAAAACGATGCCGGTGTGGAGGTTAAGAATGTCCAGTGGCTAAGAGGGTCCGGCCCCTTTCTTCTAACCCAGCTAGGACACTTTTCTCCACATTGGGGACAAGTGTCCGTCCTTGACTGCAATAGAAAAAGATATGAAAAAGGGACACTAATCACCAGGACATTCTTATCCATCACACCGGCTTGAGCGGTACTATAGATAAGAGCGAATATTTAAGAGCGACGATGTAATAGCTTTGTAAAGAAATTGGATGGAAAATGCTGAACTACGTGACCTTGAGATCGAAGATACGGCGCAAAAGAGGGAAAATTAGTATAGAATACAAGTTCTTATTCAGAACAACCATCGACCAATCGCTTCGTTCTCCACCATAGGAAACCCTATGGATCATCGCAGTTCAACAAAGGGAAACTCCCTAAAAGTTTTTAGATCTTCGATTATCGTGAGAAAATTCGACCAATGGGAATCAAATAAGCGACCGTTGTGTTTAATCACGTGCGAGTCTGATCCAAAGAGATAGGGATTCATTTCATTACAATCGCTTCATCAATGGAGAGGAATAGAGCGACACACCTTCAGCCGTGTATTTACATATACACTATTGAAAGGATATTTATAAGGGGAGTAACTCGATTTTTGATGTTGAAAATCACAATGGTTGATTGATTTAATGTAACGTACCAATAAATGCCGTAAAACTGCTTGCAATGTCGTAAATTTATTCAGTTGAACGCTTCATAATTGTCCCATACAATGCATGTTGTCCCATATTTTTGCTCATAGCAAAAAATGTTGGCCTTTTGATCGGTCGTGTAAGTAACCCTTACTGTCCAGAAGTGTCTTTGAAGTAACTTTGAAGTAACTTTAAAGTGTGGCCATATTTTAACCTTGAAGTGCAAGGCTCAGGGTCAGAAGTGTGCTTGCAGTGTGGGTATTGTTTCGTAGCAATGCCATATAAGGGCATTGAAGTCACAATGAAGTCACTTGGAAGTACTTTTGAAGTGTGCCTCAAATATGTTAATTAAGTACTGCAAAGGCACTTCATAGACACTTCCACAGAAGGGTAACCTTCATAGGCACTTCTGAAGTGCTCTTGAAGTACCTAATTAGCAAATTTGAGGCACTTCAATGTCCTTATATGGCAAGGCACTTCATCCACTCTTCTACAGAAGGATACCTTTCATATGCACTTCTGAAGTACCTTATTAGTATCATAGCAAATCCGTGTAATGAAAAGGTATGTAGCCACGAGATATTTACTTTCCCGGAAAAGAAGGCACAAATATATATTTGAGCACAGAACGTTTTATTTAGAGAAAATACAGAGTGCATCCAAAATACATCCACATAACCTCCCTATTGCAACTTACACCTCTGAGTTCGTTGTCAATTTATCCGACCATATTCTCACACCAAGTGAGAAGTCTGTGCTCGCATATGGTCTCAACTTCTGTCCCACCACGAGGGAACCTGACGTTAAGGCCATACGTGATGGTTTAGAAGGTTTCTTCCGTCGACTCAAACTGCAGCTGTATTTCTCACAGCCCGACCCGGGGTTTACATCAACCCCAATGGACGAGCTTACCCGCCAATTCAAGCCGAAAAGTACATGGGAGCCACCATGCTCCGATGCATGCCTTAATGCTTTTATCAAGAAAACCCGACTTGAACTCATGGGCTCTAAACAAACCCGACTTTTCTCTAGCAATATCACACAGGACGAGAAGAAAGCTCTTGATACCCTCCAGGCGAACCCCCACATCGTCATCAAAAGGCCGACAAAGGTTCGGCCGTTGTTGTCCTCAACACTAAGGACTATATCACTGAAGCTTCCCGTCAACTTTCGGACACCAATTTCTACGTCAAAACAGACGAGAATCGCAATGATCACCATTGTTACCTGATCAACACTGAACTTCAAAAACTTCTCCTCAAAGAAGAAATTGATGCCAAAGTCTACAACGGACTTTATGTTGACAAAGCTAGAACCTCCAAATTCTACCTTTTACCGAAAATACACAAAAATCGGGACACGCACAATGTCCCAGGCAGACCAATCATTAGCGGGAATGGTTGCCCGACTGAGAAAATCAGCAGCTTTGTTGATGCACACATTAAACCTTTAGTCCCACTGGTACCCTCCTACATTAGAGATACCACTGACTTTATCCGCAAAGTGGAGGCACAACATCCTTTACCTGAATCCTTCTTTCTGGTCACCATGGATGTCACTTCACTTTACACCAACATCCCCAACCACGAAGGTTTAGTTTCTGTTGCGCGCTGCCTCACCAGACACCGCCCAACTTCTAAAATCTCCTACCCCAGCCTGCTATCACTACTCAGGCTGGTTCTACATTGCAACAACTTTAGTTTCAATGGGCAACACTACCTACAAGTTGGTGGTACTGCTATGGGCACACGAGTAGCCCCGTCTTACGCCAATATCTTCATGGGAGAATTGGAAAATAGACTATTACCACTCGCACCACACCAACCCCTGGCATACTTCAGGTTCATTGACGACATCTTTCTGATTTGGCCACACAGCGAACAAGCACTGCTTGAATTCATCAACTACATGAATCACGCACACCCCACTATCAAGTTCACAGCCGATTACTCACGTGAATCAGTCTGTTTCCTTGATACTCGCGTCATCTTTGACCATGCTCACCACCGCATCAAATTTGACCTATACACGAAGCCTACGGACACTCACAGTTATCTCCACTACACTAGTGACCATCCCTCTAACTGTAAGAAGGCTGGACCCTATGGACAATTCTTACGCATCAGAAGGATTTGTTCAGACACCACTGACTTCCTTACTCACGCAGAAGCAATGACCCGGTTTTACACAATTAGGGGCTATCCTGTCAAACTCTTACACGACAGCCTCCAACGGGCGCTCAAACAAGATCGCTTCATCCTCCTCCAACCAAAAACCACGAAGGAGAACTCCTTGAACAGGATTCCACTCATCCTTCCATACAGCCAATATGCTTTGAAGATCCACAATATCGTCAAGAATGAATGGCCAATACTACAAGCATCTGAAGCCTGTAGGAATGCCTTCGGAGACCCTCCTCTCCTCGCTTTTCGTCGCAACTACAACCTGAAAGACACACTTGTCAGGGCAAAAATCAACTATCCCCCGCTCCAAAGGGGAACCAGTGGCATGAGTTACGCAAACTTGATAACTCCATGCACCTACCGGAAATGCGCCTATTGTCCCAACTTGAACAAAAAGCGCTTTTCACCAGCAGCCATACTGGTTTACGCTACCGTGTCAACCTGATGGCCAACTGCTGCACTCAGAATGTGATCTACCTTATCACGTGCTCCCTCTGCTCCAAACAATATGTTGGAGAAACCAAACGCACATTCCATGAGCGCATCCGAGAACACTTCAACGACACTCGGAATCGCAGTGATAATCCTGCACCAAGACATTTCTGGTCGCACGGTCACTCTGTCAACAACATCAACTATCAAATCATTGAAGTTCTTAAGACAGATCCATCTCTTGAATCCAGCACTACCATGCGCCGCCTGCGCGAGGTTTACTGGATTTATCAGCTTCACACCAGAGCTCCATTCGGCTTAAATGAAAAGGAATAATTACACATTGTTATTTTCTCTTTCTGCCATAAAATACAGAGTGAGACAAAACAGTACATCATAAAATATTTACAATAAACCGGATGGTTCTAACAAGAAACATGTAGTTTATATAACAGCTAGCACAAATCCTTGAGACAAAATACAGCACAGTACTATATATGTATGTATTTACATGCAGTCTTTGGTATGAGAATTCATTGCAGTATTAGTATTATTATAAAAGGTGACCGTGTTCTTGTCCAACTTGAACTTGAAGCAGCAGATCTTTCGAAGGATAGTTTGCTTTAGTTGCCCTGAGGTCCACTTGGACGTAATCCAACCTTTGCTGAAACCCACCAGTCTGAATTGTGAACTTCTTGGCCTGTGGCGATAAATACATGCATGTAATTAAAACCTGATCAGTTGTATATATGGTTCCATATGACATGCAATCCAGTTTTTCTTTCTTTTTAATACACTCAGGATGATTGAATAGGTTACCATAAAGGGTAAAGAATGGAACACATCCCTACGATTTACAAAAGATTGATGAAGATGTCTATTATCCTTTCTTTAGTACTCCATGATATACAACAAGGGAGATAAACAGTTTGTGTGACGTTCTAACCAATATACACTATGAAGAAATCAACCATACCTAGGTGTGCTCATTAAATTTCCCATCAGTCGAGTGGCTGCTTGAAGTGAGCCGAGTTCCTTGTAGCAGCTGTAGTCAGGAATATGAAAGTATATACAATGTAAGAAGCCATTAGAATTGAAGAGAAACAATCATGTGAATTTTTATAGTTTGTCTTTGTTAATTTCTGGTTCAACTAAATCTCCATACAGGGTTTCAAATAACAAATAAATGCTTATTAACTACAAATTGTATTCTTAAATTTTTGAAATGAAATAAATGTATGAAATGAAATGTTCTCATTTCTCAAGATGTGGGTAGAAATGTACAATTGAAGTGTGTGAAGATCCTTAGCTTTGGTATATGAATAGTGCAATCAATAGACAAGGAAAATATAGCCTGTTATAATGATGAAAAGTCTAATCATAATTGATTATACTTTTTCTAATTACAGCTAAAAATATTATTATCAATATATTTTAAAACTTATTTCTTTACCATTTTGTCAAAAATCTGGTATGGAAATATTCTACAATCTTCTGCAAGGAACAAAAATCAATAAATTTTATAAATCAATAAACAGTTAAAAACAACAAGATAATTTATTTAGAGCTACCATCCCCCCAGCCAGTTAAATCCACCTGTTTTGACATGAACAGGAAGTATACAAGCAGTTTTGTGATAAAAATATCTCACCCTCAGGGGATTTCCTCCAGGGGTGCATACCGCCTGGGGTTTCCAAACTGACAAATCACACAAGCATAACAATGGCAATTAATCCACACTGCCTTGATAAACCTGGGTAGATCTGAAAGTGATATTGAGACAGAGATATGGATATTTCGCCATGCTATATGACCCGTTAAATTTGACCGTAATTATAAGGTGGAGTACATTATTACAACCTGCAGTCCATATAGCAATATTTATTGAGGCCAATATCAATGTTTTAATATGCCAAGTATATGTCAAGGATATGTCAAGGGAAACTTGTTGATAAAATAAATAGCTGATACTCCCAGATCTACATCACTGTTCAGCTCAAAAACAGAAAAATTATAGTTATATTTATAATTTACTTACCATATCACTAGCCGCACTCATCACCATCTACAATACAGTTCTTCAAACCTCCGTAGTTCTAGCTTAACATGAACAAATCCATCTGATTTTTGCAGTTGGAGAGGTCAGTCATTTTGTTTGTTGTCGACTGGTGGCGCCCCCGGTGTTCAATTAAATTTTCAAGGGCAGATAACTCCACCCATTTTGACGAGACAGTTCAGAAGAAAAAGACTATCAGAAACAGAAATTATATATATATTATATAGTGATAATAATTATATATATTATATATATTTAGTGATGATAATGAAAAGTAACCTATTTTTTTGGGTATTTTTTGTTGCTGACATTATGTTAGAACTGATTCTTCTAAAAATATTTTCCCATTTTGTCCAATTTTACTATAAAATCATGGATTTGAAAATCTGAATTCAACAAGATTTCTTATCTAATATGTGAGAGACTGATATTATTAATATCTTTATTTTATTCAAATAGAAACCCATGGTACTGATCACTTTAAAAGATCCAAAAAAGTGTTCACAGTTCTGAGTAATATGTCAGTAACCACATGTGAATATTTTACACAGTTGTAGTTATTTTGAACTGTGAAGTACAAATCTGATGTTTAGTGGTTTCATTGAAATGAGATTTGATGTCACTCAGTGAAATCAAACCAGCCAACTTTAAACTGGGATATTCCCAGAGCTAATTAATATCATTGAAACTTGTATATATGTAGTTCTAATTTATAATGTTACGTTACTGTAACAGTTTGTGGGAAAATTCCAATAATCTAGAAATCCTATTGGGTTGAATCTTATAGGGTTTTTCAGAATCTTATAGGGTTTTTCAAAATCTTATAGGGTTTTTCAGAATCTTATATGATTTTTTTCAGAATCTTATAGGATTTTTCAGACTCTTATATTTTAGAATCTTACATGAATTTTTAGAATCTTATAGGATTTTTCAAAATCTTGTAGGATCCTATAAGATATTTTTTTGTAAGGGGAAGTCCCCCAAGTTAGGCTATATAACTGACAAAGTCCAAGAAGTGTCTTTGAGGAGTACCTTAGATTATGCCGAACAACAACTAAGTCTCAGAAGTGTCCCTGAAGTCCCCCAAGTTTTGCTGAACAACTGACAAAGTCCATGAAGTGTCTTTGAGGAGTCCCTTGGCTACTGCCTTTCTCTAATGAAGTACCTTTGAAGTGTGCCAGTATTTTTCTCTGTTGTTGAAGTGCCTTTTCAGTGTACTCTTCAGAGGCACTTCTAGGCACACTTCACATGAAGTGTGACACTTCTGGACAGTAAGGGTAAGTCATGCGGTTCGAGAGGCGTGTTGCACGAAATACAGACTCGGTCTGGTATTTCAGCAGAGTGTAAGAGATTGCACAGAGTGTTATAGTATTCATGTCTGTAGCTATATGAATTTCAGATAGAGTGGATTGTGTAGCATCTTGTATTCTTCCGTAGGTGGAGAGGTTTGCGTGCCGATATCATCCACTTCAACACAGAAGCTGCGATCGCAATTGCAAGAAACAGAGGAGCGAGGTAAGGAGAACACGGAAGCAATGTAAGGAGTAGGCGAAGTAGACAACTTCAGCATTATGTAGGATTGAATACTTGAGTCATCCGGGCAATAATATTAAAGGGACTCCCAAACAGGGTCTGAAAAAGTTGAGAAATGTATTGATATTTGAAGATAATATGTTGTTTTTACTTATAGCGTTGTACCCCATCTTTGATAAATTCGAGCTCAAAGTTGCGAATCTGCAGCTGAAATTCTTCCAGCGGGAGCGACATGTGACGTCACAGGTGTACGATAGAGCCGGCAATATTGCCCTCAGTATGCAAACTCAGTATGACAGCAGCTCCCATTTCGCTAAAAACTCAAGAGATAGGAATTAATATGGGTTTAAATTTTACAGATTATATGATGAACTGCCATCATAGTTATCACAGTGCATATGAGTCAGGAATGTAACGATATTGTCGTATCAGTTTGGATTGTGCAGTGGAACTCAGCCACGTGAAAGATCGATGCTAACCGGGGAAGACTCTCTGGAATGCTCAATCAAATGTTTCTTTGGGTATAGGTGACGTAACGAGGCGAATAAACGCTCATATCATATCAGCTATGAGCATGAAATGGAAGATTTGTGCTAATTGTGTTTAAAGTTCTTAATTCAAAATAAATTTCAAATTTCAAATACAATTGGGGAGGTCCCATGCGATTTTTGAATATTTTTACGTATGAATTATCAGACTGTTTCACTAATGCTCACTTCTACTTCATTGCTATTATTACCATAATTGCTGACGTCAAGTGCCATCGTTCATGGATCATCTTCGAATCTTGCCCAGTTTGACAATCTTGAAAAAAGTGTTTAAGATATCCTAGATGTAAAATATTCCTTATTTTTGTACGACATTTTATGAACTTCTCTAGGTGATGATGATGCATCTTCCAAGCCAGTGAGTTCACAGTCAAGCTCGTCCTTGAAACGTTCTTCTGAACCAGAAATTGTGGCTGTCGATGACGGAGATTCGAAACCTTCTAAATTGGAATCGGGAAAGCCATTGTCACAGCATCAAGGTAAGGAACAGTAATGGTAGTCAACATATCCATGACCATTTCGAATTCTGTATGTAGCAATATCTATCACGACCGGTGGAGATATGGAATAGATACTCTATGGAGAACGAGTTGATGAATATCGATCTGATATTGATATCGGACCACACGTGCCTCCATTGTTCAAAGTGACCTATGAATGCTAGGCATCTATTTTAAAATAGATGTGGAACAAAAACTGTATTTAGTGTAATATTTCCAAAACAGCCTGCGTTATCATGATATTAGAGGTATCAGGGTGGAGGAAGTGACGTCATAACAGGGAAAGATGTAACACAACAACATGGTCAGGTTCATGTTCAGGGCCAAGATGAGGGTATCGAGTGCGGAACAATATCGACGGTAGGAGAAGTTGTAAAACTGGTTTATATTCAAAGATTCGACTGGCCAGCAACATGTATACAACCGCCATATTTGGTTACGTAGCTATAATAAGTAAAGAATCTTCCAGCATATTTGATCATGTAACACTTTGAGTACAACCCGTGTTCATGGTTGCGGGAATTAAACGCAACATAACATGGGTAGTGAAAAACGATGCCGGTGTGGAGGTTAAGAATGTCCAGTGGCTAAGAGGCTCCAGCCCCTTTCTTCTAACCCAGCTAGGACACTTTTCTCCACATTGGGGACAAGTGTCCGTCCTTGACTGCAATAGAAAAAGATATGAAAAAGGGACACTAATCACCAGGACATTCTTATCCATCACACCGGCTTGAGCGGTACTATAGATAAGAGCGAATATTTAAGAGCGAAGTTGTAATAGCTTTGTAAAGAAATTGGATGGAAAATGCTGAACTACGTGACCTTGAGATCGAAGATACGGCGCAAAAGAGGGAGAATTAATATAGAATACAGGTTCTTATTCAGAACAACCATCGACCAATCGCTTCATTCTCCACCATAGGAAATCCTATGGATCATCGCAGTTCAACAAAGGGAAACTCCCTAAAAGTTTTTAGATCTTCGATTATCGTGAGAAAATTCGACCAATGGGAATCAAATAAGCGACCGTTGTGTTTAATCACGTGCGAGTCTGATCCAAAGAGAGAGGGCAGTAGTATATAACTACCGGCACAGCGCGTATTTTGATGCGTGCGCAGCATATTTTGTGGAGGAAGTGTGGAGGGTCACAGAGGTCAAGTGCAGTATAGTTCCGGCAGAAGGACCAAAAGCTACCTCCAATCCAGGAGAGTTCCAATTGTTGGAGGGGATGTATTCAGGATGTATTCATCCGCGGTGATGCGGTTTGGCCGCGGTTTTGGCGGTGATTCGGTCTCGGGAAAAAGCTTCCGCGGAGAAAAAGTAATCCCTAGATAAAATGGTCCGATGGGGTCGAGTGAGGTATTAAAGTGAAGCTTAGGTGAAGGGGCATCTAATGGGCTGGGTGTGGGGTTGACATAGCGGCCTTCTGCGCATGTGCGGTCGCCGAAGGGTATGGAAATAGCCGTTTTGAGATGTAGGGGAGCCCCTAGTGGACCGATGGGGTCGAGTGAGGTATCAAAGTGAAGCTTAGGTGAGGGGGCATCTAATGGGCTGGGTGTGGGATTGAAATATCGGCATTGTGCGCATGCGCGGTGGCCGAAGGGTATGGAAATAGCCGTTTTGGAGCTAGGGGAGCCCCTAATGGTCGAATGGGGTCGAGTGAGGTATCAAAGTGAAGCCTAGGTGAAGGGGTATTTGCTGGCTGGGTGGGTGCATGTAAAATTTTTCCTGAAAAAAAAAATACGGAACACGGACTTTATCGAAAAACCTGGGAAAATGCCTATATGGGGTATGAGGGGTATATAGGTCGCCGGGCTTAACGAGGCTTGTCTATCAATAGAGTTATCTCCCCCTAGTTCCAGGGTGGGTGTATGTAAAAATTTTCCTGAAAAAATACGGAATACGGACTTTATTCTAAATTACGGGAAAATGCCTATATGAGGTATGGGAGGTATAGGACCATCCTGGGAAACGTACTTCTATACATTTGCGGTAGGGTTGTGAGGTCTCGTTTTACTCGTCTTGTCATTTAGAACATGATAGGAAGTGTCCCCGTGCGAATCGGTGAAATTTTTGAAAAAAAGTCACCGAGCCCCATATAGTCCCATACTGAGGGTATAGGACCGATGTTTGTCCCCCTGGGAAACGTACTTCTATGCATTTGCGGTAGGGTTGTGGGGTCTCGTTTTACTCGTTTCGTCATTTAGAACATGATAGGAAGTGTCCCCGTGCGAATCGGTGAAATTTTTGAAAAAAGTCACCGAGCCCCATATAGTCCCATACTGGGGTATAGGTTCAATGTTTGTCCCCTGGGAAACGTACTTCTATACATTTGCGGTAGGGTTGTGGGGTCTCGTTTTACTCGTCTCGTCATTTAGAACACGATAGGAAGTGTTGCGGAGCGAATCGGTGAAATTTTTGAAAAATGTCACCGAGGCCTGGGTAGGCCCATAGGCCTATACTGCATGGCTATGGGTGTATAGGGCCATACGGGGTGGACATGTTGGAGTCTAGGTGAGTCCCTAATGGTCCAATGGGGTCGAATGAGGTCTTATTTTGAAGCTCTCGTGGAGGAGCACTTGACTACACTAATGGTTCGTTCGTGTTCAATAGTCTGCGCATGCGCAGTCTGGCCGTAGTATAGAAAACAGGCATTTTGGGTGCTATGTAGGGGTGTGTTTGGGTTAGAGATGAGCTAATCACGGTTCGAATGGGTCGTGTGAGGTGTCAAAGTGAAGCTTGTGTGGGGTAGAGTCAGAATGGTGTGTTTTTGAATGCATGTCGCGTTAATCTGCGCATGCGCAGTTGGTTGTAGTAAGTAAAGTGGCCATTTTGGGCCAGTGAAGGAAGGTATTTGGGGTCGAGATGGGCTATTCACGGTTCGAATGCGTCCTGGAAGGTGTCATCTTGTAGTTCTCGGGGTGTACATTCCGATTTGAGGGATGTTCGCGTCATCTGTGACGTCATCGGTGACGTCATCGGTACGAGTAGTAGCGAAAGTGGCCATTTTCGGGCAGTACATGAAGGTATTTGGGGTCGAGATGGGCTATTCACGGTTCGAATGCGTCCTGGAAGGTGTCATCTTGTAGTTCTCGGGGTGTACATTCCGATTTAAGGGATGTCCGCGTCATCTGTGACATCATCAGTGACGTCATCAGTACGAGTAGTAGCGAAAGGGGGCATTTTGGGTGCTATGTAGGGGTGTGTTTGGGGTGGAGAGGCACCATCCTTGGTTCGAATGGGTCGTGCAGGGTGTCAAAGTGAAGCTTGTGTGGGGTAGAGTCAGAATGGCGTGTTTTTGAATGCAAGTCGCGTCAATCTGCGCATGCGCAGTTGGTTGTAGTAAGTAAAGTGGCCATTTTGGGGCAGTACATGAAGGTGTTGGGGTAGAGAGGGACCATCCTTGGTCCGAATGCATCGTGTGAGGTGTCATTTTGTTGCTCTCGGGGTGTTCATTCCGATTTGAGGGATGTCCGCGTCAGCTGTGACGTCATCTGTGACGTCATCGGTACGAGTAGTAGCGAAAGTGGACATTTTCGGGCAGTACATGAAGGTATTTGGGGTCGAGATGGGCTATTCACGGTTCGAATGCGTCCTGGAAGGTGTCATCTTGTAGTTCTCGGGGTGTACATTCCGATTTGGGGGATGTCCGCGTCATCTGTGACGTCATTGATGACGTCATCGGTACGAGTAGTAGCGAAAGTGGACATTTTGTGGGTGCGTGGGGGAGAGTTTGGTGTAGAGAGGGACTATCCTTAGTCCGAATGCGTCGTGTGAGGTGTCATTTTGTAGCTCTCGAGGTGTACATTCCGAGTTGAGGCATGTCCGAGGCATCTGTGACGTCATTGTTGACGTCATCAGTAGGAGTAGTAGCGAAAGTGGACATTTTGGGGCAGTGAAGGAAGGTATTCGGAGTAGAGAGGAACCATCCTTGGTCCGAATGCGTCCTGAGAGGTGTCATGTTGTAGCTCTCAGGGTGTACATTCCGAGTTGAGGGATATCCACAGCATCTGTGACGTCATTGGTGACGTCATCAGTACGAGTAGTAGCGAAAGTGAGCATTTTGGGGTAGTGAAGGATGGTATTTGGTGTAGAGATGGACCATCCGCGGTGCGAATGCGTCGTGTGAGGTGTCATCTTGTAGCAACGCCCACCAACGCCATTCTTAATGCTTCAACGCCCAGGTGAAATAGCTCAGAAGCTCTGATATTCCATGGAATTATCACTAATTCTTCGAAATGCAGTGACGCCAGTCGACGCCCGTCGTTACACCTTAACACTCTAACATAACACCATGATATAGACCGGACAGAGAACAACAACAGCAACAACAACAATGATCACACATAAGAGAACAACAACAACAATAAGTTTTTTTTTCATATAGTTTATTCTCCCCAATGTTACATCATACCCACGTTGGGGGAGCCGCGTTGGGTATATTTACAATTCAAGAATATTCTTGTCCAATTAGAGGCCACCATTTGCATCTGTCATATTCGTTCCTGTCCGTTAGATGTATTCTCGGCTACTCTTGTCCAATCAGAAGTCGCCATTTCAGAAAGTTCCATCTTCGGCCATGTTCGCTCTGAACCGTTTGTCCTAATCGTCATCGGACAGGCCAGGATACCGTTGAGGAAACATATCCTCAGATAGTTGTTTGCGCATTCTGAGTATCTATCAGTGCATGGGTGAATACTTTCATCCGATGGGGGTGGTGGGTCAGTTTAACCAAGAAGAACGTAACATTGGTGACCCTCTCCACTATCCACTTGGTGTTGGGACGCTGTTCATAGGCCCATTCTAAGGGATCCACAGTGTCCAGTTGAGTCAGCATCGTCTCTAGCGACGCCCGATTGGTGATTGTGAAAGGATGGTCGTATACTGGGTTGATGGCACTGGAATAGAAATAGCACAATTCACGCGTCATCTTATGGCATAAGATGTACCCAAATGCTACATTTAATGTGAAGGACGTAGGTTGGTCATTGAAGATGGCTTCCACATAGCTGCGTAGACGGGCGAGATCGGTCAGTCGGAAATTGTACAAGTCCAATATAGGGCGATGACGGTGGAAGCAGTGTCGGATCATGGACCAATGGCGTCGATACATCTCACTCACTGGATGATCTTCAGGTAAGAGATCGCTGGGAACATCCACCGCATCTTCCAGAAAATGTTCGTTGTTGTCAGGCGTATGACTGGAAACAGTGATGCTAGGGACCGGCTGGATATCTAGACTCTTCTGAGCTGTGGGTATAGGCGGGCTCTCCGTGATCGCATCACCAGTGGCATTCTCCTCCCCGGGTTCATCTTCAGTGCATCTGTCCCTCCTGGGTACCTCTTTAGTGGAAAGTTGTCCCTCATGCCGTGGTGATGCACCATGAATCAAACGCTCATGCCGTTTTAACTGACTGGGTCGTTTGAAGAGTTGACCACATTCTTCGCATGGACGCTTGGATGGCGCATGAATTGAACGTTCATGGCGCTGTAAATGATCTGGGCGCTGAAACGACAGTGTAGGCCTACATATCGTACAGCTATACCGGGCGGTTCCATCGTGCTTGGTAGCCTCATGGCGGCACAAGTCGTGCCGGCGAGTGAATGATTTCGAGCACGTAGTACAAGTGAACATCTTGGTGGTTGACAGAGTGTCTGATGAAACGGCCAGGCCGTTTCCTTTTTATAACAAGCTAGCTGTTGATCTATTTTTAGCACAATCAGTTCTAAACTAGGCGAAAACCCCTATCACCTCTAGCCAAAAGGGCTAATATCGGTCCCCGGGCTTATTGGGATCTGCCTATCAAGTCAATGGGGTGATGTGAATAACAACAAGTTCAGCAATGTTCATACAGTTTATTATCCCCAATGTTACATCATACCCTGGCTGGGGGAGCCGCCCTGGGTATGTTTAGTATGTTCGCATTCGAAATATCAAACACCGTGTTTTATTATTCAACGCATCGTCACATCAGGCACAAG
>JAVTVY010013535.1:0-50961 GCA_036873755.1 Hanleya hanleyi
TTTCAGAAAATATATACATATAAGTGATTTTGGGTTGAAGGTTTTGCGACAACTGGTGGCCGAAAAACGGACCCATAGTCTATTCCATGCCGAATAAAAGAATCTCCGGAGTGCACCCTTTGAGGCATAATAGTGGAGTCTATGCATTATCTTAATGTAGACTCCGTTACGGAGCGGAGATGTATCATTACGCCAGATTGTTTAATTTTGGCTGCCTAGTTATACCTGAAGCGCTATTTTCGGAAGCAGGTGGAAAGAAGACCAGGAGTTCGATTAAAATAATCCACAGTGTCCATTAGTATACAATTGAGGTTACTGCATACTGTATTCCATACGGAGTTATCTCCCCCTGGACTGAGATTTCGGTGGATATTATGGCAGAACGAGGTCCTATCAGAATGATATAAATTTGCCAGTGTAAATTTTCTTTACAAGAGAACCCATTTACAGTCCATAAAGGATATTATTATGGTTTTACAAATTATTTCTCAAGTTTCTGAAGTATTTCCCATGTTTCTAAGAGAAAATTGAGTGCAAAAGTACCAATAATTTGACTTGGTTACATCGCTTATTTGCATTTTCCCGCGTTTCTGCTATCATTGGAAAGCGGAAAAGTAACCACGGCCTTCATATTGCCGAATGGATGACCATTATTAAGAAGAAATAGGTTAATTTTGAGTTTTGTTCTCGAAAATCCTGCTAGAATTGGCAAAATTGATCAAAACAAAGATGGGGTAGGGGAAAGTTATCGGTCGGATTTCCCAAAATAATATGTATAACTGGCAAGTGTTGTATACCGCCATACTCGCAAACACTCTGAGATTACGATACATGTGAATAATTAATTTCGTAAAAAACATCCTGCCCCTTAAGGTGGCCCTCCGCAGTTTCGTAGTAATGGCCCCTCTCTAATTTCATAATACGATAGACTGCCCTTGTTCTGCTACATCATAATTCTTCTTGTCTTCTTAATAGCTTATATCTATAATGCCATCCTATTCAGCATTATCAACGCTGCAAACGAGTACGTTCAAATCGAGTGCTGGCTTCGTCTACACGCTGATCGGGATAATGGAGTAAAGTTTGTCCTGCCTCAGTTATGCCCCTTGGGTGTGCCTAAAAATCGGGACTCATTTACGGGAAGAAAATCTGACAAAAAACGGTTAGGTTAACACCCCCTTTTTTTGCCTTTTTAAGTTGAGACCGGACCAGGGAACGTGAGTAAGAAGTTTAATTGAAATCGCTCTTACAGATTTTTCTGGAAATTGAGCCGAATTTGACCATTTTTCGACATTTTTAAGGGGTTTTCTAGGAAAAATGAAGCAAGCATGGAGGAGAATGTTCGAGTTAAATTTTTCTATAACATAGCAGTGTTATATCTTAAAATAATAGTTTCATCATGCTCTTTCAGAAAATATATACATATAAGTGATTTGGGTTGAAGATTTTGCGACAACTGGTGGCCGAAAAACGGGCCCATAGTCTATTCCATGCCGAATAAAAGAATCTCCGGAGTGCACCCTAGGGCGATGACGGCAGAAACAGTGCCGGATCATGGGCCAATGGCGCCGATAGATGTCACTCACTGGATGGTCTTCGTGTAACAGATCGCTGGGAACATTTAAGGGTTCGTCCACGAAGTGTACTTTGCCCTCCACGTCGTACAAAATCTGGCCCAAGGTCTTGTCGTCGGAATTTGACTGTTGAATTAGGGCGACATCATCATCGGCCCTCGTGCGATGGGTGGGAGTTCCCCTGTTTCGATATTGATGCCTACGGGCTCTTCTACCTGCAAACGTGGCTGCGGAACAGGGTGTCGTGTGCGTTGGTGTCGCAGCAACTGACTGGTCAGTTTGAAAAGCCGACCATATTCTTCGCATGGACGCTTGTGTACTTCATGGCGTGCACGTGTGTGGCGCTGTAAATGATCCGGGCGCTGAAACGACAGTGTACATATCGTACAGCTATACCGGGCGGTTGCTTCGTGCTTGGTAGCCTCATGGCGGCGCAAGTCGTGCAGACGAGTGAATGATTTCGAGCACGTAGTACAAGTCAACATCTTGGTGGTTGACAGAGTGTCTGATGAAACGGCCAGGCCGCTTCCCTTTTATAGCACGCCAGCTGGTATCATGTTCGGGCACCTCCGTGTCTCTTCGGTGATCTCCGTGACATCTCCCGTGACCTCTGTGTCTCTTCGGGCACCTCCGTGACATCTTCGGTGACCTCCGTGACATCTTCGGGCACCTCCGTGTCTCTTCGGCCACCTCCGTGTCTTTTCGGGAAGTGACCGAAGAGACTCGGAAGTGAACGACATTGTGGGAAAAACCCCACAGACAGGTCAGTACATGTGCTATCATGTTCACACTCCGTCACCGAAAAGACACGGACTGAAGATGGCGGACCTCGCCCGGTGGTGGTGGTGGTGGTGGGAGCTCCCGTGTGGCAGAGCTCTTGGATCGGAGCTCTTGGAGCTCAAAGCGTGTGGAGCTCAGAGCTCGGAAGTGACATTTGCATATGACCTCTGTGAGGTCGCTTCCGCTTCCGTTCACGTGACCGGAACTGACCTTTGACCCCGGCGCGCGCTAACAATACCGGATAAAATTGCGCGCCGGGGTCAAAGGTCAGTTCCGGTCACGTGAACGGAAGGTCAACGACTTTATGGAAAGACCCCACAGATAGGTCAGTACATGGCCTATCATGTTCTGAAGATGACCCCTATTGTAGGGGTAAAGTCCGTGTTCCGCTTTTTATATTTTCGGGAAAAAATCCTAATTTTACATGCACCCACCCCATTGACTTGATAGGCAGGCCCCGATAAGCCCGGGGACCGATATTAGCCCTTTTGGCTAGGGTGGATAGGTGTTTTCCCCTATTTTAGGGGTAAAGTCCGTATTCCGCTTTTTATATTTTCTGGAAGAAATCCTAATTTTACATGCACCCACCCCATTGACTTGATAGGCAGGTCCCAATAAGTCCGGGGACCGATATTAGCCTTCTTGGCTAGGGTTGATAGGTGTTTTCCCCTATTTTAGGGGTAAAGTCCGTGTTCCGCTTTTAATAGTTTCGGGAAAAAATCCTAATTTTACATGCACCCACCCATGACTGGATGCCCCTTCACGAATGCTTCACTTTGATACCTCACTCGACCCAATCGGACTATGCAGCGTATTTGAAGTCTGGGGACTACTTTTTCTCCGCGGAAGCTTTTTCCCGCGACCGCATCACCGCCAGACCGCATCACCGCGGAAGAATACATGCCCAGGAGCCCTTTGCCGGAACTATAGCGACTCGGAGTTACCTCCCCCTAGATTGGAACTCTTCTGTGCTGGAGGTAGTTTTTGATCTCTTGAGCTGGTGGCGCCCCCTGGCGGAACTCCCCGTCATCTCCCCAAGAGTTATCTCCCCCGGCAAAATGAGGCTCGAAATCAACTCTCCCTACTACTGACGATCCGCTGGCAGCCATGTCTCAATGCACCTGTCGGTACTATTGGGACAATCTATTGTCACAGGATTAACTTCAATTTTGTGCGAGTCTGGGATTAAAATGGCGGTTTTTCTGGTTGCGCGAATTTTGACTGGGCATCGTGATATCCATGGAAATCGGATACTGCTAAATTCTCAATTGTCCTTATTGCGATATAGGACACAGAATTCTAATATTCTATATACTAGTTGCGATTGACGTACAGGGCTTCCATGCATGTCAAGAACCATTCGCAAAGCGAAATAATTCTCCATAAAAATATACCACAGTTTCGAATCCCAGAAAACAACGCAGAAATTGGCAAACTGCTACAAAATGTCGATGAAAGTGGCATATTAAAGGCGTGATTTCTCGTGAGTAGATTACATACTATAACATATTTTGTCAAAAAATTTAACACATTATAATTTGTGGGAAGTTTCGACGGAAAGTGGGTTTGTATGGGGCGCCGACATTCCCGTGTGAAATTTTATAAACCCCTCAGAAGACTCTGGTCCGGCCAGTGGTTTTCTCTGAACTGTTCGCAGATGTTTACAATACCTGACCTAAAGGGTCATGAAATAGAATCTCGGAAATAGCTTTATCAAAACAAACAGAACTTAAAATCAGAACACATCATAATATATATGTACTGCGACATTTAAGTTTACATGCACAAATTGCTGGGACAAGTATGGTGGCTAAGAAATCTACCTTTACGTGAAAGTATGGTGGTAAAGAAATCAATATTTCACAACATGTCGCATATTAACCCTACCAGGCCGAGCGGCGGATGGGGGCATTATGTCATTCTTAACGACAAAAGTCGTGACTTCATAGCCTATCATATATTGGGGGTCATTTTCAGCCTATTAGCATATCTCTCCGAACAAAGGATTATGGTTAAATTCAAAATGGCGATCATGTGCGAGTCCCCCAAAAAATGTGGGGGTTTTTCTTCAAAATTTATCTGTGAATAAAAGTGTGCAAAAACAATTTAATTTCCCGTAATTATTTCTTCATGTACTATGTAATTTTTGTTTGCGGAGAAATTAGCATAAATAAATAATTATAAAATAATAACTGAAAAATCTAGCCAAAAAAAAATGCATTTTTAGAATATGACATCGATGTGACGTCATCGAAGGAGCCATCGTGGATTTTTTTACATTTTCTGCTAGAACTTGACCCTAAGATATATTGTGAAAAGTTTATAGCTCAACAAATATGAATATATATAGTGGTAGGGGTGGCAGGGAGTGGGGACAGGCTTCAAACTGCACAGACCTGAGAGGATTAATACATAAATAATATGGAAATGGAGAAAAGTAACCCTGATATGACATTTTCTTTTAGCACCACACACTGTGCAAGAAGCTCGAAGTATGACATCGTTAAAGGTTCTACCAAATGCCCCTAGCCTATAGTATTGGAACCTTCTACGGAGGGCCAACATTCGGCTGATGCAGCAACAACAACATTTTCCCAGTTAGACGGCAGATTTTGAAATCGAAAACGAAGCCGCGTTATGTCATCGGTCAAATGAGACAGTCACGTGGTTGTGTTTGAAGATTGGGGTGACTCCTATAAATAGCGATCCAATGAAAATGCTCGTATTAGTTTAAAATGGCGGGGTCGAATGACCAATCACTGAAGTGGAGACAGCTGGAACAGTACGCTGACACTGTCTGTTAATATCTGGATTTAACAGAGAGTACTACAGTCTACAAATACCCCCTGCACACTTTGCATGAAAATATACTCAGAAGCTGGGTAGAGCACAGGTTAATATTTTTTTCTACGAAAAATGACATCAAATTGGGTTTCTTAACACAATAATACAGACGTGGTGAAAAACATATTGAAGCCGTAACCTCTGACCTGTGACGTCAGAGTCTGATTACGATCATGTCATATAATCAGGTTAGGGCGATCCCGCTCTCTAAAATGGAGGTAAAAAGGGTCGTTTTTGCTCAATAACTTTTTTATTCCTTCTTAACCAATGCATCAAAATTTCAGGCGCATTGATTTATCTATTGTTCCATGTCATAAAATTAATTTGCCATGTGAAGAACTAGCCAATGTTGTTTAAACAGCGCCAAGGATGTTTGGCCTATTATTATGCAAATTAGATAGATGACAATTTACTTTTTTACTACCATTTAATGCGGATAGATATGTCTGTATGCGCCCCAAGAGCATTTTGCTGAATTCATTATGTGAACTGATTTATTGAGCGAAAACCTCCATTTTAGAGAGCGGGATTCCCCTTACCTGATAATATCGACCGACCGCTCCCAACGTAAACTCAGAACATATAGAACCTTCAAGCAAAAAATTTTGTTGAAACCTTACTTATTTATTCTGAATCGAGATCATCACTGTGATTTTTGTAAGCTAGGAACAAGTAGCCATGAACTTCAGATTGAGAAAGGTAGGTATTCCAGGTACCACTAGATAAGCGTTTATCTACTATTTGCAATGCTGGTAAGATAGAAGATGATTCCATTTTTTAATGCAATGTAATAGGATAATTTTCGGAACATATTTTCGGAACGGTGATAGCATGAATGCCAACTTTTCGCAACTCGATATTTCAGACAAATTTATTTGACTTTTTTCAATTACTGTTAATACTCTATATAAGTTTTTCCCAATCTCAGTAAATCAGATATAATACCACGGGACATTCCCCTGATTTACACTCAAAATAAAATTCCGTTTACTCGAACGGAAAAACTCCGTCCCCAGGGAATCAAGGGAATATTCCGTTATTGTAACGGATTCCTATTTTTAACGGATTCAACGGATTTTACTATCCGTTAAATTTAACGGAAAAGTCCGTCCCCAGGGAATCGAGGGAATATTCCGTTATTGTAACGGATTCTTATTTTTTAACGGATTCAACGTTGGGCCCTTGCTGGTAACCGGAAATTTATTAAATTTTATCCCATGCAAACTGGGTTTATATTGAGTGGACTTTTTCACGTAACTCTAACGTCCGAGTTAAGAGAATAATCCTCTCAGTATATAGATCATCGGAATCGTTCGTAATATCCAATGTTTAATGATTTTAACTCAAACCGCATTGATATTGACTGCGCTGATTAACTCTCATGAGGTTTTTAATTCAGTGCTTTCTCTTTGTCGATGAAGAAATTAAAAAAAAATAAAATTCTATCGATCGGACAGAGTCGGACATGTTTGGCATATAATTCCGATATTGCTCATTAATCGCAAACGTAATTATACCTGCAGATAAATTTTAAAATTACAATTTCCTGCTCATAAAAGTAAAACAAATGAGTAGGTTCATTCAAGTTAGATAACTCTTGGTGCGGTGATGCCCACTACGGCCCGGTGTGGTTAGGTTAATGTGCAGATGCCAACACAGCCCAATTCAGAACGTGGGCTTCCCAGTACTTAACCCACTTGGGGCCAGTGTAGGGTTGTCCGTGCCCCCACAGCCCGCGACATGCCCACGTTTGCCCAGGTGGGACCAATGATTACTTGCTGACTGATGGGATATTCCGTTGATGTAACGGATGAGTCCGTCAGTGCAATACAACAACGGAAGATTCCCTTACTATAACGTACTATTTCCGTTTATATAACGGATTAATCCGTTAAAACTACCTAACGAATAGTAATACGTTAAATTTTAACGGATTATTATTTTGAGTGTACCATCTTGGTTTACCTAGCTAGACTGAAGTTTTTCCATGATTGTATGAGAGCACGTAACAAAATGATTGATGGTTCTGCATCTAACATGACAAAGGTGTCACTGATACAGGAACGACGGATAATGATAGCTAATATACGTTTTAGTGTTACACACAGATACGGATATATTAGTCAGTAAGATCATAATTTATTGTAAAATGTCAGCGAAATTGTTGCTCTTGGCATTACTGTTCCTCGTGTCACAATTACATGACCGCTATATTTTTTTTTCTTTTAGAAAATCAAATTATTTCTAATCAACTAGGTTATTCTATATGTAAAAAAAACTTAATTATTTCCGCTTGATTGTATATCTATCTGCACGATGGTGGGCGCTGTGATCAGCAAAAAAAAGAACGTTGAACCTTTTTTAGTAGGCTGTGTTGTATTGAGGCTTACGTTGCACACAGGAGCTCGTTACCGTTGTTAATTGGTTAATTAGGTTGCTTGCAGTGGGGGGGGGTCGAGATAGGGAATAAATGCTACCTCGACCCCCCCGTAATCAACCTAGTTAACCAATTAACAACGGTAACGAGCCCCTATATGACGTTGCACAATAATTGTTCAACGTCAACAAAGGCATACGTTTCAGGTTTGTGACGTTGTTGGAGCTACAATGGAAATGTCGACTAGTAGATCATTCGCTACGATTACTCGCTACGATTGCTCGCTACGAACGATTCGTAATCAGACTCTGCCTGAGATACAACACATATCACGAATCGTTAGGTTCTTGGTATGTGCTTTAGAATAGGTTTACCAGAAGACTATTCTGTGAAGTCATGTGACGCAGTCAGTATGTCGGCACCTCTTCCCACTTCCCTTATATGTGTTGTAATTTTTACCTGTATATGGCGAGATTCTGCTGGTGGACGTTTCGTCCCCGAGTCCCGCCCCCTGTGCAGACCTTTTGGTCTTTGATATATGTTGGCATTTGTGGGAAGTAGATGCTGGGTCGACATCGGGCCTTACAGACTAGTCTTTTGTGTTAATTGCCGTCATTTACATCTGACGACGATACAGCTCACCAATCTCCAACGTACGAGTTGTCACAGCGAAACAGCTCACCAATTACCAGTATACGAGTTGTCAGAGCATTTCCATCATAGCTCTCTAGATTTGTATCTAATATCGCTTATGCCGGTGCTAGGGGCCGTGTGGCCATATCATCCAAGTTGCCACATGAACAGGTACAATAAAAGCGTACCTGAGATACAACACATATCACGAATCGTTAGGTTCTTGGTATGTGCTTTAGAATAGGTTTACCAGAAGACTATTCTGTGAAGTCATGTGACGCAGTCAGTATGTCGGCACCTCTTCCCACTTCCCTTATATGTGTTGTAATTCGTGGATCTGCAGGACACGACCTTCACCGTGTCCAAACAGGCGTGGTAATTGAGGGTTCAGGTTCGTTTTGTTTTTTAACTTCGCCATTTCCAGAAACAGTGAACAGTTATTAAACATCAAATATAACCTCTTACAACAATTTAGTATTAAAAAAGTATGGAGTGTAGGGACCAGTTAGGGGAGCCTTCAACGTCATCTCTGACATCAAAAGGGGCTGTGACTATTTCCTTCCCATCGTAGAAAGCTGCCTTTGAATCCTCTCAGAGAGATTACGAGTGAAATGTCGGGGGAAAACTTATTGCGTTTTATTATTCACGTCGTTATCATGAATATGACAAAAACTTACACAAGTACCACAATTACACTTTAACCATAATATTTATAGAAGTATTGTGTAATTTGTTTATGTACCCTGTATTACTGAATTAGCGGGGAAATGACCCCGTTTTCATGATCAATCCCCATTAGATGGCTTTCCGAAAGACAAATGTTCTTCAATTTACAATATCACGCAGAATTTATATAATTATTCAAACATATGAAATCAAAAAAGAGGTTCATCGTATTCATTATGTGAACTGATTTATTGAGCGAAAACCTCCATTTTAGAGAGCGGGATTCCCCTAACCTGATAATATCGACCGACCGCTCCCAACGTAGCTTATGTTAACAAACTCAGAACATATAGAACCTTCAAGCAAAATTTTTTGTTGAAACCTTACTTATTTATTCTGAATCGAGATCATCACTGTGATTTTTGTAAGCTAGGAACAAGTAGCCATGAACTTCAGATTGAGAAAGGTAGGTATTCCAGGTACCGCTAGATAAGCGTTTATCTACTATTTGCAATGCTGGTAAGATAGAAGATGAATTCCATTTTTAATGCAATGTAATAGGATAATTTTCGGAACATATTTCTATTTAAATGTGATAGCATGAATGCCAATTTTTCTCAACTTCATATTTCAGACAAATTTATTTGACTTTTTGTCAATTACTCTATAAGTTTTTCCCAATCTCAGTAAATCAGATATAATACCACAGAACATTCCCCTGATTTACCATCTTGGTTTACCTAGCTAGATTGAAGTTTTTCCATGATTGTATGAGAGCACGTAACAAAATGATTGATGGTTCTGCATCTAACATGACAAATGTGTCACTGATACAGGAATGACGGATAATGATAGCTAATATACGTTTTAGTGTTACACACAGATACGGATATATTAGTCAGTAAGATCATAATTTATTGCAAAATGCCAGCGAAATTGTTGCTCTTGGCATTTACTACTACTCGTGTCACAATTACATGACTGCCATATTTTTTTGTCTTCTGGAAATCAAATTATTTCTAATCAAAAAAAGTTGGTTCTGATGTCACGACAACATGACGCTGACAAGGTGCATGTACAGGGGAACTATTTTTCAGATATGTTTGTCCCTGACAAAACGCGTGCTGTGGAAATGAAGAACCTTTTTCACCTTCAAGACTCACAATTCTTTTGACCCGTTATATTATTGTTTCATAAACGCTATGGTCACCGCCAGGTTAACTCGGCGTCACCGTTAATTGTTTGAACTGACCAGCTTAATTACTGTTCTTAGTTTAGCTGGTATTTCATTGGTCGTTCAGCCTCGTGAAGCAATATGTATCTGAGAAGCCGTCTGGTAGCCAATGCAATCACAACGGCCGATCGATAATTGCTCTCTACATATACGGCACAACGATGAGCTGCAGTTTCAGTTAGTAAGAGAGAGTCGACAGTCGAGGAACGTCCAACTTCATCGTCTCCTAAAGTGAGACGACTTAGAATATTATTTTTCCAGTGTTTTGCATAATTCGCTCACATAGAGAAAAGAAGAAATAACGGCAAACATGCACGCGCTTTGTGAAAATGGGAATGTTGACTTCAGTGAGGGGGCTTCCATGCAGAATTCCAAATGGCAAAAAAACAGACCGGCGAATTGCAACGCGCACAGGAAACGGTCTTTGACTGACATGTCTAACGTGTTATTCGCCTTGGTAAAATGCAAGGACCGTCATCTTTGCCGAGATTGTGAGGAGACATCGGAGAACTGCAATGTGGACAAGGATAACAACGAGAGGTTTTATTGCTCGAAATGTGACAAACTACAGGTGGAGCGGAAAAGTATTATTGCAGAAATCTTGGAGACAGAAAAGCGATACGGACAGGACCTGAAACTCCTGAAAGAGGTAAGTACGATATAATTTGCAAAATTAACGGAAGTTATTATTGCGTAATTTTATAAGTACTTAATTAATAAATAGGATGGTATCTTCTCTGTTTTATGGTTTCCTTTGCAGATTTTTTTTTTTTTTTTTTTATTTTTTTTTTATTTTTTTTTTACTGCATAATAATTACCGGAACCTATCATATGATGCATATTTTGTCCCGAAGTATTATCCTTTTGGCTACTGGTCAGTGTTTCTCCCCTGATGCAAAACTTCGTGATGATTTCGTACACCAAGCAGTTTTTTTTCTTCTTCTTGTTCTTCTTCTTTTCTTCACAATTCTCCATGCTCGCAAGCCAGGGTATCGAGCGATCCGTTATTGGGGTTTAGGGTTTACCTGGATCTTGTCTTATTCTGACCGTCTTTATACTGTCAATCAGGAAATCAATTCGGTCGGATGTAAAAGCATTTTCATTTTCCTTTCTGTTTGTTCTGTTTCCTCTGTTTCTTTGAAATTTATGCCGGTGTAAATGGATCTTATGTTCGGTAGTGGAAAAATGTCCAGTATTGGAAAAATGTCCGGTAGTGGAAAAATTGTCCGGTACCTTTTTAATAACCTATCCAGTATATTTCTGTATTTTCCTGATTTAACTCAAGTAAAACATATTTTCTTACAAATAAATGTATGAAAAGGGGCAACTTTAAGTTGAAAATATGTCAGATATCGCTCATTAGAGATATTGCTCCAAGTTGATGCATAGTGAGAAACGAAAAACAACTACCATGAAATCTACGGGCGAAGTCACATAGCTAGGTCAAGCTTCACTGCCTAAAGCCAGACTGTTATCTGAGCTTCATGTGGAAGCCCCCAATTGCACTTCAATCTAATGCCGAATACAGTGTTTTTCGATAAATGAGACATTTTTATATTGACTTTTCAGGAATTCTTCGCTCCGATGAAATGCTCCGAGCTCCTTACAGAGGAAGAACTTAACGCTGTATTCTTGAACCTGGAGGAACTTATCGACTTGAATGCTCAGTTAACATCGGGACTTTGCAAACTTTTGCAAGAAGCCAAAGAAATCGGAGACGAGGTGAGTAAACTTACCGTGCCTACTGCTTAGGCCAACCAAATACCTGTTGCGTCTGGTCAAAGACTCTCGCAATTATTTAGGCGGCAACAATTCTCCCAACAATGAAATTTCGTACTGAACCCAAAAATGTCATGTGCATACGTTTTCCAAAATTTTAGGAAAATCGGTTGCGAACCAAAAAAATCGCCAATGCCTTCCAGGTTATTTTGGAAGTGCCATGACGCCGTGTTTACAACATTCATGTGCCCTTTTCTGGATTGTTAAGTCTTCAAATCCAGGAATATCTTTGTCCATGGGGTATTGTTTTCTTAGATTTGATAAATGCATCCCTGTCTTTCATCCTCTGATGCATACACTCAGCATCATTACAGTTACCGTGATTTTCAATGTCTGCAAAACTGGCAAATTTTCATGATTACTCTCTAAAAAAACTTGAGTGGAATTTCAATCGAGTAAGAGTGGAAATTCCTCCTACTCAAGCGCTTGAGTGAAACATTTCACTCGAACTGAGTGAATTGCACTCAAATTGAATGAGTTCAACTTGAGTGAAATCAACTTCACTCAACTTGAGTGAAATCAACTCAAACTTGAGAGAAATTTTAGTCAATTTCACTCAAAATTGAGTGTATTTTACTTAAAATTGAGTGCATTTTACTTAAAATTGAGTGCATTTCACTTGCATTTCACTTAAAATTGAGTGCATTTCACTCAAAATTGAGTGCGTTTCACTTAAAATTGAGTGCATTTCACTCACACTTGAGTGAATTTCACTCAACTTGAGAGGGATGAATTTCCACTCCTACTTGAGTGAACTTTTCACTCAAGTTCTTTCAGAGAGTACGCAGCGCGATCGGCAACTCTTGCCCTGCAGGCTGTGAATGACGTCGTTGGAAATATTCCGCCCAAATCCACTGAATCAGCTTTATATCTCTCTAATTAACGCGACTCTTCTCTTTTATCCATACCTTAGGCACTGGCAAACTGATTTATTCGTCACGTTTTCTAGTTCTAAAACAGTACAGATTCAAACACAATCCGTATGTGATATAAACCGGGTATATAGGGTATAGACAAATGTACACGGTGTGAACTATTGCGGTGAGTTTTAATTTCTTGATTGTTCTAAAATAAAATGTGATTAATAAAGCATTTATTTACGAGTGCCATAGATCCATACCAATTCATGAACTTATGTTTTTGCCAGCTGGAAAGATATTTATGGGGTCTCATTGAACGTTGCTGACCATTTCCTTGTGTGTGCTATGTCTAATGTTACCTTGAATTTCCACACCTGTAAGCCTGTTTATATTGCCTCTTAGGCTTGTCGTTGTATCAGTGGCCTCTATTGAAAACTTATCGACCAGAGTATCGAGTTAACTAAGATCATAGCAACAAATGTGTTATCTCAAATAGATCGATGACTTCCTTAGCGATGATGTCGAAATTAAGTTAATTTGCGGGGAGTGAATCCTCCGTTCCGTTGCATTCGTCTATATTTAGTCTCGTCGCCAAGGCAGCGCTCGTTGTGCAGTCACGCAAATGTTGATGTATATTCCTCAGTTGCATAAGAATAGCACAAACATTGATTGGAATAAATATAAATACTGGACTATTGGTTACAGTTAATGAGCCAGAACCCGGAATAAATGTATGGGAATAAGAAATTACAGCTGCCGCACCAGGGGTTTATAAATATACCTATGCTATCGCAAATGACTTTTATTTACCTTGGCGTGAAATGATCAATATGTCGCAAGCGTTTGAACAGAGATTTTATAATATTCTCGGTTATGCACACGCGATGTACTAATCTGTACGTGTTGATTTATTACGAGTTTTCAGAGCGACCGCTTCCATCACCATATATAACCCCAAGCATAAAAGTCGCTTTTATGTCGATTGGCATTAGCGTGGACCATGTACTGGACCTGATTTTAGTTAAAGGAGAAATACAAAGGTTTTTAGATTCACATATTTATATATCTTATATTGGTTGGAATAATGATAAAAATGTCGTTGAATATCGTTCAGATTAATTGTATAGAAGCTTTTAAAAAGTTGGTTATCTTTCCTTTATTGTGACGTCATGTCAGACCAGCCTCCCGAACACTGAACGTTATTTAATTTTGAATGTTTGTATTATATGTCCTACGGAGACATATCCTAGCCATGGTACCTCTACTTTGATTGCAATAAATATATCGTATCGTGTCGTATAGAACGGCACAAGTAGTGACGTCCAGTCAGGTGGTTTGATGTGACGTCACAAACCAACGTTAAACAAGGGCAGATAAGCGATACGGACTTCATTTCTGATATCGGCCTGGCATGATATACCAACTTTGAAGCACTTTTCTAAAGACACTAGGAAGGAAAACCAACACGAAGCAGATAGGCTGACAGTTCCATCATTAACTAATCCATGAAGAATGTAAAAAGGAAAACATGAAAACCTTTGCATTTCACCTCTAAACCTCTCTGTAACCGAATATACTCCAAATAGTCAACAAATTTTAGAATGAATATTATAACAAAAATAATACGCATTATCTATTATACGCTTTCTGCTGTGCACCCCATTAAATGTATTCGCCTTGTAGCCAACTTATCACACCTCAAACCCCAGACACCAGGTATGGTATCATAAAACCGTCAAAGAAAATATATTAACTCCGGTGAAATTGTAGGGCATGAGAAGCGGACCCTAGCAATTATCTAAGCTCTTGACGTCAGATCGACATTAACTGATAATACAGAGTAGACGCACCATAATTTCCACTGGGCTTCGATGTTGTTAACCTGGCTAAGCGCTCATCGATTTTTTCCAATACCATGGATTGAGTTGGGAAATTAACCGCAAAGCCATGTTTCGAACAAAACCCTAGCTGTGCAAAAATCGATTCAGGCTAGCCCTGGTCTCCCGTGGGTAAGCCTAAAAACATTGGCAAATTGATCAATTCGTCACATTTGATATCGAGTATAAAATTATCAATTTAGGTCCTATTATGTCCAAGTTCAAATGCAGGGAACTGTTTGTAGTGTCACGAAATGTTTTTTTCTGCTATTAACAATATATTTTCTTGGATTCCGGAAATATTTTTTACTTCTATTGACTAATCCGTCATTAACAGCCATTTATTACTCAGTAAATTATGATATTGACGTATATTTCAAGTCAGAAATTAAGAGGATAATATTCAACATACAATGAAGATTATAAATATAGTTTCGATTTATAGCAATAACAATACACATATTGACCACGTTGCCGAGTGGATATCATGTCGCTCTCAAAATTAAATATTAATCTGTCACGACCCGAATTGTCAGCTAACGGATTTTCTGCATTAAACATGTATAAGTATTGTATAGATGAACAATATATATCATGTGAAAATATAGCCTAATAACATTAAAATCCCAATTTCTACATTTGCTGGCGCGTCTGGTCCCCAATAAGACGTGTTCAGAACACCAAGATCTGACTATTTTTTGTGTGATTATAGGATACATGCTCAAAATGACCTGATAATTGGTTTCTGCATTCTATAAATAAAGGCAGATCCGCGTTGAGACTCCAAAGATCTGTCGAAATGTGTGGCCATCTTAATTCGCTCTACATGACATCATCGACCACGAAGAACTATTTTCGGCATACTGTAAACAAAGCGACGTGTCCTTAAACAAAATATGTTCGTGTGAATTCATATCATTTGTTGTATAATCAACCATAATATAACAGTTTTGTAATGCAATACGCCCTTCCACAATTTTTTTGTGGAAATCCTTGCGCCAATGTCTGGTCACCACGCACGAGCCATTAGAGAGGCATCACAACATCAAACCGAACGTTGGCGAATGAACACGAATGTTAGTTTCTGGTTACTAGTATTCCTATTTCATCAATATCTAATACCCAGATTGTTTTTGTATCATTCCAGGAATATAAAACAGTAACTATCGGACATTTGTTTGTGCGATCTACGTCACTGCTTTTAGCGTTCGAAAGCTACTGTATTAATCAGGTAAGTCTATGCGCCATTTTGTTTTAAGCTATAGTAAGCGCTCTAATAATACGAAAGTGATGTGGCAATCGGAATTTTAGATAACTTCCTGTTTTCAAAGAATACCCCGAGGATCGATTGCAACGCATAGTGCGATGGTGTATAATCCTGAATAAAAATAATGTTGTATTAAATTTGAAAATGCATTTGAAAATTACACTCGTCACTGCTTTCAGCATACGAAAGCTGCTGTATTAATCAGGTCAAGTTAATATGTTTTAAGACATCGTAAGCGCTCTAATAATACGAAAGTGATCTGGCAATCGGAATAGTCCTGTTTTCAAAGAATATCCCGAGGATGGTGCAAATCCTTATGTTCATAAATATTTTTCTTGTATAGGGACAAGCAGCTACCCTCTTGAATCAGATGGAGAAAACTAAGGACACATTAAGAAATTTCTTGGAAGCCGCCCAGACCGATAACTCCTTACTCCGGAGGATGAGTCTCAAGTCGTTCATGATGGTTCCCGTTCAACGGTTGACAAGGTGAGAAATTAGATAAAAACAAGACCCATGAATCAATAACAGAGATTGTTTTCACATCAAAACTGACCTGGATGTGAAAACTATACATGTAAGTTAATGCTACTGACACACACGAACTAATCAGTTAGATGTTGAATTGTTGTAGGATCGAAGTATTTGTAAGATTGGGGCGTATTTATACAGCCCAAAAAAGGTGATACATGGACATCACCATTTATTGGTGATGGCAAAGGGCGATGAGACCAGATCAACACCAGTAAATGGTGATGAGCAATGAGTGTAGATTTCAGGTCATCACGAGAAAGATGTCATCACCAATAAATGACGATGGTCATCATCATGTAATGTTGATGATGAAATATAGTGATATATAGACTCAGTCTGATCATCTTTTATTGGCGATGATTGCATCGCCTTTTTGTTCATAGCTCTTCCTCGTATTCTGGTTGTGTATAGTTTTCAAATTTTCATAAGTTTTTCTATAATCTACAATTTTTTGTGTTATAGGTATCCTCTGCTTTTGAGCAGACTGGCTAAAGTTACCCAGGACAATCACATCGACTTAGAAGCCATACTGGAAGCCAGAAAGAGAATTGAAGATATTATCGACCATATCAATACTGTAAGTATAGCTTGAAAACTTCTCTTGAAATTTCGAATTCTGAATCAATATTGGATCCACGCTTCGAATTAAATTGGCATCGGAACGGATCGTACATCTGAATATCTATACCTGTCTTGTAATTTTCTGATAAAATTGGCTTGACCACTTGAATTCAACCCAAGATTACGAATATTTCTTTCTAAATTCGAATACAATAATTTTCTCAAAATATGCGACGTCATAATTGAGTGTTCTGACGCCTTCACGTTTATCTTTTTTTCTGCAGAGGACGATGCTTTCTCTACCAACCAACAGCAGTTTCAGACTCAAGCGCAAGCGATCCACCATAACACGATCAAATTTCAGGGAGCGATCTCAGTTGAGAAAGGTAATTGAGACTATTGAAATCGATGTACAGCGAGACCTGTGAATACCGACACCTGAGTAAACCGACCAACCTCTAAATACCAGCATTATTCATGACCCCAATATTTAAATTTAAAGAATTTTGAACCTTGATAAACCAGAACCCTGTCAAACCCGACACTATGATTGGATGTCATACAGGAACAGTTTACACATTGTACATGTGTAATTGAATAATGGTATTTTATTTTAGTATTTGCTTTCAAAACTTCTAAATTGTACGAAGCATAATGAATTTCACGGAAATGATTCTATACTAGACGTAGCAATTTGATTACATTGTTTATGGTTGAAATTAATGGAATATAGTATACAGAATTTTAAAATACATGTATATCTGTTCAGTTTTCCTAAAAAAATATTATCTGGTGATTTTGATCATACTTCGTAAGTAGCTAAAGTTAGATCCAAGATGGCAGCCACAAAAGTGAAAACACACATTCAAGATGGCGTCGCAAAACGTTATTTCACGGGATTCTCATTGTAATTTCGTTCTTGTTGTTTTTGTTTTTTCCAGTTTGCACTAGAAGAAATAGGCTGGGAAAGTGAAAATACTACAGACGTTCTTATCAATCAACTACAGTACACGCAGGTTTATGACCAGGGTTGTTTGCTTAAGAAGAGCAAACATCTCAAATTTTCGTCCGTGTTCGCTGTCTTTCTCACATTACATCAGGTAAGAATAATGGGGTTACATATTTCAAGCCTCATCACTCAGTGTCAGTGGTAGCATTATGTAGTCTGGGTTACTGCCCCTGTCACGACAGGTGGCGTCTACGATTTTGTTGTCAAATTGTGTCCACATGTATAATTTTATACAGGATTCGCCGCTTTTCGGCAGTTGTCGTTTGCATTCCACTGTGTGTAAACCACTTTAATCGACATGTGCTCTAACTGATATACTTCTAAAAGTGGTTGGTAATTTTCTACAGTGTTTTTTTCACAGTTGGGTTACTGAAAAAAGATGTTGGCTAAAAAAAAATAACCATCAATCTAATATTTTAACATATATTTAATTGAGTAAATAGCTGGTCTGAGAGTGTTCGAATTATTAGAGAGATTACTGTATATTACTGAACTTAATCAAATGCTAATTTCCATCTTCTTTTCTAGTCTCCAGATTCGGTACCAGGCGAAGAAAGATTACTATCCGCGAAGTCGACTCCTGTGGAACAGGCTGCCCTTGTGCTAATCAAGGAAAAGGGCGGGAAATATCAGTGCATTCGGGTATGTAGGAGAAAGTAATTTTTAAATTGTTCATTTCAATATCAGTGGTACAGAAAAGGCAAATTGTGACCTGTTGACCTACCTACGGAGTTATCTGCCCCTTGTCACGTGATATGCAGGTGATATGCACATTTCATGGGAGGTAACATCGTAAGTAGGTCAACAGGCCTCGATTCGCCCTTTCTTTACTACTAATATCTCTAACTATATCTCTGTCACAATGACACAACAAGAAGACTCTGCGTATTACAAGCCGATTACGTGTGCAACTAGGTGAATACAGTTCACGATGCACCATTATGGTTAAAAAACGTCGATTTGTTTGTTTTCACTAAAGGTTTGACTAATGTAGTTCGCACAAGAACCCATCTGGAAAGTGTGGGGTTAGCCGGAAGTTAAGTGCTTGCTGGCAAAATGTGCACATGAACCGCATGTCCAACTAGGACTTTGAAAGTAATGTTCTCTGGTTGACGTATTAAGTCACTTCATATAGCCTGATGCAAGAGTTCGCGCTGTGGCATTATATTGGACCCGTCATCAAGCCACTATTTCTTTATTGATGTGTGTCATTCTAAATTAAGCTTAGATCGACTTTCTCTACACATCAATCCGATCCGCGTGTTTTACTGTTTCGAGTTTTTAGTAACTCGCAGTTCAATCTCAAACATTTTGCTGCAGACGTACAAGTGAATAACTTGATCATGTATGGTCATCGATTTGTTCTCTCAGTCATAATAAAATAGTATCAAAGTACATTTATCCAATGAATTCATTATAACAGAATTAATATTAATGTGTTAACCACGAACGGGTGACACAATCCTGTCGTTTAACGATATGAAACTAGCTGGGTCACTCCACGGCACGTCTGTGAAGTATGGCTCGAGAAAGCACCTGTTACTCGTCCAATATCAAGATGGCCGCTCCCATGTTTACTGAATTCAGATATCCGGCGGCGCTGCGCCGCCGGAAATAAGTCAGGACGAAAGTCAGATGCATCATGGGAGGATTTCAAGCTACAAGTCTGTTGACTGACTGATATAATTATTTGAAGAACACTCTGATAAATACGATTGGTTCGTTGAGGAAAGGCTGGTAGAACAGCTCTGGTATTCTTTATCAACTTTGATTTAGAGAGAGAAGGATTATATCTCATTAAGAATTTTTCCCATTTCTTCATATTATAGGAACCATTGTACCTTCACGCCTGCGTAGTGATGGAGAATGAACATTCCGCTGACCTATTCGAAGTCCAAGAAAACAAATCTGGGGAAACATATATTTTCAAGGTAAAAAATCTGACTCTGCAGTTAAAAACATGCTTCATGTGCTATTTAATATAGTGTTGTACATATATTCAACTCTCTTGAGCCAACCAAAATCAATATTGTAAAAAAAATGTTTCCAAATAGAACCGCATCTGAACCTATTTTACATATTTCGGTTTAATTTTTGTCTCTAATTTTGGGCACCACTCTTGTGGAAGAGAGAAGAGAAGGTTTTTTGCAGTTAATCAGATGACTCGATCAGCTACAGTATTTCGCCATAATTGTTTTTATTCCTGTCTGTATTCTCGCGGCGTTTGAAATAAAATAATAAAGATTTATTTCATATTTTGTAGACTGAAAGCCAATCGGAGTCTCAAGTTTGGGTATACCATATGAAACAACAGAGCAAAGCTCTCGGACGATGGAGACGGAGAAGGAATGCTCTCCCCAACATCATGATTAAAAGCATCACGTGACAGCACACGATGAATTCGACCAATCACGAGTTGATCCCTTCGAGTGTTCGGAGATGACCGCATGAGCCTTTCTCAACGGAACGGACATGGGCCTACTGTCCCATATGAATCTGTTGTTGCTTTGGGACAATCCACAGCTATGTGAGTACTGTTGGGAACACGAAGTATTGGTTGCGCGTCAGCCTACTTCCGGTATGCACTGACGCATGGTGAGCGTTATCGTGGCATAGACGGTTGTGTGAACAGAATTTAATCATGACGGACCGGACTTGAGAATTGACGTAAATGATGTCCTTTGGGTGTGAAGTACCATTATACAATGATAAAGAACGGTACAAACTATCGAAGAAATCACGCTCATCTGAGGATCACGAGAATAAACGAGAAACTTGGTTTTGATCGACCGGAAATGATAACCGGGACAGAACAGAGTTGAAGAAATGTACTTGTCTGTTTGTCTAAGCTCATTTACAGTAAAAAAAAAGAGCAAAGAAACACGAACAAGTTCCCAGTAGGACGGTATGCTGAACTATTGATTTTGGCCAATATACTGGAAGCTTCGAGTCACAATGGATTCATCTTCGCAAGTATTAGGGGCGCATGCGCTGTCTGGTTATACACAGAGATATCCGGTTTCAGAAGGTAATTACGGGTTAGTCCGATGACGCACATGGATGTTTGTGTCCATGTTAGTATTACACATCATAGTGTTTAGTAACACCGTGAGGTATGGTAGATTACAGAATAGGTCTGCCATCGCCTGCATGTTTCAATCAACATTATTGATTAAATCAATGATGCGAAGTGAGCAAATGACACGTTGCTGAAGTGTACATTTTTTACTTGCCTGTAGGCTTCGCAACATGTCTCGCTAGTGCGGTGGCCCATGGGGGACATGGATTTTGTTTGCTGTTGTTTTTTTTTGGGGGGGGAGAGGGGATTTCGGGGGCGGGTGTCAAACAGAATTTCTCGCATTCCTAGTTAGATAGATTGACCTTTGCTTGGAGAATTTTAAGTTCAGTAATTCGACTTAGAAGGATTGTATTATTGAATAATGGTCGTCATGTTCATAGCAAATAGTGCATGCAACGCGACGTTAATTTTGCCGTCAAAGTGACATTGTATTATTGGCCTACGCATTAAACCGGTTAGAGAGAACTACCTCTCTAGGGTGGAGGTAAAAAAGTCGTTTTCGCTTAATAACATTGATTCATTCATTCATCACACACTTCAAAATCGATTTATCTTAAATAATGTTACATGTCGTGCCAGTGATTTGTCAGTGAAAGTGTGCCGAGTCTAATTCTTAACACAGAACAAAATATGTCGTCTATTATTATGCAAATTAGATGGGCGACAACTTGTTTTGTTTTTTAATATCATCTGATGTGGATATATATGTCCAAAGTCGCATATGGTCAAGGTCTCTTACTTCGAAGTATTCTTGACTTTATCGGGCAAAACGACCTTTTTTACCTCCATTTTAGAGAGGTACTTCCCTCTAACTTGTTGAAACGTATACGGTACAAATGATCCACGGTGGAACTCGACAATGGTATAGGCATACCCCTTACCTGCGTGAAAGCCTTGAGTGATGTTTGACACTAAGTTACATTCTACAGTGGTGAAAGCATAAAGGATATGTGACGTTTACATGAGAAAATCGCGGGCACAAAGCTGTTTTCTTTTCTTTCTTCAATCTAAAACCTGTAAAATACATGTATATAGTATACATGCTGAAACATCAGCCTGCAAAAAAATTACGATGAAAAAAATGGATTTTGTGTTTGATCAGAATAAGTCCCCTGACATATTATGGTATATTTTAGACAAGAGAATTTCATCGCTATAAATGTTTCAAAAATACCAAAAGCGGCCAGGGAGTATATTTTGATCAATCATATATTCATTTTTATGCAACTGACCATCATAATATTTTTCAGACTGATATTTCAATATGTATTCTTCAAGAAAAATATGATATTGCAAGGTCTGGATTGAAAAACAAAATCGACACCCAAGAAAGGGAGTTTTTCCCATGTTAACGTCACATATCCTTTTGCTTGATCTGTATTTGCGTAATGTAAAGTCTCTCATAATTCGATCACAAATAGTTCAACAATGACGAAACCTGAAATAGGAGAATATTCCTCGTGTATCTAAAGTTTTTCACTGGTAAACATACAATTTGTCACCGAAATATTATTTGAATATTATTCTTATTAATGAAGCTGTAAGTTGTACTTCATGTGATCGAATTATTAGAAGACTTACCAGATGATTAGAGTGCTGTACATGTGATATGTATATATAAATGGTGAACACTGTTGGGTGTACGAGTATGCCTTGGTTGGTAATAAATGAATAGATATAACATTATATGGTGCAGGCATTTCAGAAAAATATATATTTTTAACACTTTGTATATGCTTTGACATGATGAAATCCAACTTTTGTGTTTGAATTGAAGTTATTTTTTAACCCTATCTAATGTGAAGTATGAATACGGAATGATACAAGATAATAGATGAAATTGCATTATATTGATTTTTTTAGCTTACCTGCAAACTTGTTCGAGCAGTGAATCATGGGTAAATTCGAAATGGCAATTTAAGTTAATTTATATCTCTTAACTTATATACGAGTTGAAATTGGGCTAAACCGACCTATGATTTGAGTATTCTGTAAAATTACCGGAAATTGGTGAACAGTTATTTATCGACATGACTACACATTGCGAATGTGTGATCTGTTATTAGCAAAAGGAAATATATCGAAGGTGCATGCACAGCAATATGCCTAAGCGGTATTAGTGTATTCCTGGCTTGGCCTGATATGAATGAAACATTACATCTCGACAAAGGTGTACGCACAGCGTTATGCCTATAAAGCTGTTATTATATGCTCTGAAAGATCTGTTATAAATGAGATGGTGGTATTCATCGACAGGAATCCACGCATATCATTATGCCTTATCAGTTTATATCTTGAATGGTCTGTTATAACTGAAAATATAATATATATATGAAATATATATATTGAAAAAGTTGCACGCATAACAATATGTACCTGTTATGATTGAGAAGGAAAAAATCGACAAAGGCGTACGCATAGCAAGATCTTGTCATATGCTTGGAAGATCTGTTGTAAATGAGATGGTATATATCGTCAAAGGTGTGCGCATAGCAATATGCCTAAGCGATTTTAGGATCCAACTGCCTTGAAGGAGGTGTACGCATAGCTATATGCCTAAGCGATTTTACGATCCAACTGCCTTGAAGGAGATGTTGTGAATGACATTAAAAATGTCGAGCAGGGTATGAGCATATAATGCTGTGTATACCGGTACCGTCTATCTGAAAGAAGTTTACGTCATTTGAGTAATTATGCTTGTATATTTGCTATCTGAAATTTATATTTTTTAATAACGCATACTGTTTCGCTAACAACTTACGGTTAATAATTTGTTCCTGCAAAATTGGTTTTGGTCCCCTCAGAAAAATCTTAAGCAACAAGGCCGCCGATTAGGTAATTCGAAATTTTAAAAACAGTGCGGCGGATTTCATTGGCTCACAGATGAAACTGAAATAACATCTAGCCAATCATAATAGTTTCTGAGCGGATCAACTCCAAACAGCCCAGCAAGCTGCTAATGTCTCGAATTTAACAAAAGTATATGACTATATATTAATTTTGCAGCCAAAATTAGAAGTTACACAGAAAAAAAAATCCTTAAAAATTTAAGGAATATTCCCCGACTATTACACCAGCGGAATATTCCTTAAAATAACTAAGGAATATTCCCCACCATGTTAAGGAAATTCCATAACATGCTACGGAATATTCCTTGTTGAATTTTAAGGAATATTCCGCTGGTGTAATAGTCGGGGAATATTCCTTAAGTTTTAAGGATTTTTTTTTCAGTGTATAAAGGTGCTGGTTAGTATCGTCAAGTCATTGTTTCCCGCATGACAGTTTGTCGACTTTGTAACGGGGCATCAGTTTGTTATACACTCTAAAAACTATTCTGTTGTCTGAGTACAGGAACAATTATGTTGCAGGCAACAGAAAAAATATGTTATTTCTATACGAGATTGTAATAAAATAACAGAATGGTTGTGTTGAAATAACATAAAACTTGTGTAAAAATAACAGAATTTTAATCCGTTCTCGCTCAGACAACAGAATTTTAAAAGAATATTTTTAGAGTGTATCTATTCATATTATTATATTCGCCTTAAAAACAAAATTCTTCAGAAAATATGTGCTCGCCTTAATACCTATCCGCCCAATTCTGCCAGGGTTGTATTACATGTGTGTGTAAATGCTAAGTACAAATATGATTTACAGTTATATTGAAATGAAAGCAATACTCATTTTGTTAATTAAAATTCCACATACTGACATACTCTCATTTTGACGACAAGAGAAGAATAAACGTTACTTTTGTTAAAAATATTGTCTTGTGTCTTTAATATATCTATTCCTAATCTGACTATTCCGTGCACGAACTGCCTTGTCCGTATACTGTATCATTCTATTATATGGGTCCAGTCTGCAAATATACATAAAGAGCTTCGTAATATAACAGTATTCATTGAGTGATGGGAAATGCTGGTATCCGCTTCCAACATATGCAAAAATAGCAGGCCTTAGCCTGAGGGCTTTACGTCACTGTCGGCTGACTTACAGCCATCCGTTCGCATTGGTTTGATCAGCAGTGGATGCCTTCGTTGATGTTGTTAAAAGCAATGTATATATATTTTTTTTTTTAATAATAAAATTATTTCTCTCCTTTTCATACACCACGATTAGAGTGAATGTCATAAATTTGCATTTTATGTATAAATTAGCGACACTCGCCGATCTATATACCCTCCCCTAGTATATCTCCATCAATATCAAGCGAAGCAACCCCCATGTTGAAGCCATACACCCTGTTTCGCCACGAATCTCGGTACAGATGGAGTTCGGGTGTGTTAAGAGAATCAATGGTAACTGACTGAGCGGGTGTGAGGAATGTTGAGAACTACACGGGCGTGGAGAATGCCACGAGGTAAGTTCTCCTGCATCAAGAGTTTATAGAAGTCGATCACAAACACTTGCAAGTGTCGACTTTACCCAATAGTGAGTGACACTTTGGCAGAATACCACAGCGACGTCACAATGAACTACAACACAGCCAGTGTTGGTCCACCTTTCATGGCGTTGAGGGCTGGTCAACACCATAAAGTGGTGTTGAGAATTGGTGTTGAGGCCAGTTCAACATCAAATAATGGTGCTGGTTATACCTTGATAAAGGACGTTGAAAATGGCTCAACACCTTATTTTGGTATTAACAACAAAGGATGTTTGGGACATATGGTGCTCTAAATTCAACACCTTTTCTTGGTGTTGAGCTCAAAATAATGTTTTGGTGCTGATCAACACCAAGAAATGATGTTGAGCTCAACACCAATGAATGGAGTTGAATTTAGAGCAACACCGTATGTCCCCAACATCCTTTGTTGTTAACACCAAAATAAGATGTTGAGTCATTTTCAACACCCTTTATCAAGGTATAACCAACACCATTATTTGATGTTGAACTGGCCTCAACATCATTTTTTGGAGTTCACATGGGTCAACATCATTTCTCAACACCACTTTATGGTGTTGACCAGCCCTCAACACCATAGAAGGTGGACCAACACCATTTTTTGGCCTAGGTAATAGGTCTGAAGATTGTTTAGATCATTTATCTCCATGGAGGTATAACTTAACTATTTACATCGCAGCCGGTTCTGCAAATTTCACGGATATCTACGGATAGTAGCATTGCCATGCCTCGGTCATCTGGGACGCGAAAACGTCTTTTACCACTCTCCGCGCAGAGCTATTCTGGTATATGTCGACCCAAAACTGATGAGATTTCTGAAGTGTTTTGCCAAGTTTTCCTGAATCAGGCTGCAATATTTAGCCTAATTCACCGCAGCCAAGCTAAGCATGTTTTACGAACAGCAGTAGGCCTAAACGAGCCCATAATTAGTTATCGAAAAACAGTTCACTTTGTTTAGAGCCAACGGAATTTATTTTTTAAATATAAATCTGAACATTGTTTTTTAATTGAAATCAAAAGGTCACACACATCTGTAGCAAGGAGGAATCAAATACCATTATATGTTTGATAAAGAAGACTGGTCTGCTAAATGTACGTTTGGGAGATGATGTTTTGGTTCTAGACTAAATGAATAATTGAATTCTGGCAGGGGTGTCCTGTCTGGCATAATGGGAGAGAACCCTGTTTGAAGGTTGCTGGTGCTGTGCAAAATTGAGTCAAAAGGTTTCAGCATACAAGCATGACCTGGCCCTAGCTAGGAAATATAGCTCTGAACCATGTACCGAGCGGGCAAAGTAGGCGAGAGCTACTACCAAACACAAATAGAGGTTGCTTCCAAATGCTGACAGCTTTCTGGTCCAGGGGTTTTTTTGTTTTTTTTTTTTGGTTTTTTTTTGACACTGATCAAGCCAATAAAATGCAAGTAATCATTGCAACATTTTGGATGAGGATTTTACGAAATCGACATTCATCATCCGGGCTTTCATATGACGAAGTTCATGACCTCGAAACCCAAGGTCATATTAGCCACATGATCCCATCGAGTTAGCATATGGTTTGCTGGTACCGTAGTTGACGTCAACAACTTCGAGGTGATGAAATATGCAACGTGACATCCCGGATTGGATAAAGGTGGCTGCCAGGGTACTAGCAAATATACATTTTGCGATCATTAATACAGTTAAATAGATTAGTTTTTGGTTTCTGCAATAATCATGCAAAACATGGCGAGACCCCTACAGGGGTAAACGGAGCGTAGCGCAAAGCACCCTGGGAGAGGATGGTGTGGTAGTAGCTCTCGCGTACTTTGCACGCTCGGCAGCAAACTGCTCACTGGGTAGATACGCAGGCGCAAGCTGACTTATTGTATCCCAGCCCTCAATCGCTCTCTGTGTGGAGGCGGGCGAATCTGTCCACTTCTGGCCGGGACAGACTCTTTACTCGAGATGACGTCATAAATCTGTAACAGCCGGTTCGTAATATTTTGTATTGTTTAGCTTTCGAAATACATCTATTTGAATGTTATAACTATAAAGAATGTGTGATGGTTACCCGAGAATAACTCCCTCGGACACTGGCGTGTGTGTATCTATTGTCCAGGCCGGATCAGCTGCTCTTTATGACGTCAAAGGCACAGTCGACTCTGTGCTATTTTGGTGCGTTCTATTTTTAAATGAGCAGGTTTCCTCGACAATAACGCTTTTGTAGGCCAGTCGTACAGAATTATTGTTTCGGTCGAAATTCCATTTTTACCCCATTTTCAAACAATACAAAAGGATTAGTTATTACTCAATGTATCATATATCAACTCGCAACCGTCTTTTAGTTAAATAATTTGCGATTATGTGAAATTATTGCTGTTTCAAAAGTAACTTCTTTTAACGAGCTACGTCATTGTAATGTTGCAAATCGAACTTGCCGTAGAAGATCTGGTAGTATGACACAACGGGAACCTGACCCCGCCTCGGGCTGGTCATCATCGGCTACGGCTGTAGGCGCTTCGATGGTATCATCATTGGCAGATTTCAAATCTACATAGTATATAGCCCTACATTGAGGGCATAATACTCCCTTCAAAGTCACTCCTGCGTTTTACCCACTCTAACTGTGAACCAGATATTTTTTCTGGTCTGGCCTGAACGCGTATTCTTGTGACAACACTCACACTTCGACTTGTTGAATAATACATTACTGTTCATAGTGAGAACTATAATGATTCTTAAATATAACGAGAACAGTTCAGGAAAATACACATGAAGATTCCCTCGTTTTTTATACATGGGAAGTATTGCTGACCCATGAAAATAAACCCATTCAGTCACGGTGACTTGGACATGTTATGAGTGTGCTGCAATAAGGGTCGAGTTGTAGCAGTGAATGCAGAAATGTGTATACACAGTTATATCTATATTTTATTAACTGAATATCCCTGAAGATTGTTTCACATAACATAAATAAATCCAAAGGTTAAATATTAGAAAGAAAGAATAAGAAAATAGGACCAACATTTTTCTGATCCAAATGTGAATCGAACTCATAGCTTAACAAACTGGTCACCACACTGTTTTTGAAAGCGAGCAGCCTAACAACTGGACTACGACGACGTCTACTTGAAAGCATTTTTTACTTGCTCGCATAACGTTTCTGGTAGAATACAAGCGAAGCATTTGCACAATTTTTAATTTTGATGAAATATGACACCTCAAACCAGAATGATATTTCAACCGATTGTAACACTAACCATTGTGATAATAAATACACACAAATTGTTTTGGTTTGAGGTGTCATATTTTATATATGAAGGGAAATCTCTTCGGAAAATGTCCCTGAAATGTCGAAAGAGCATATTCGACCGTTTTCAAACTTGAATAAATCCAGTTTAGAGCAACTGACAATCACCATTTCGCATGATATGAAACTTCAGCATTTTTACAGCACATAACAATAACTTTTACCCGTGTCACTTTCAAACGAAAATCATGTTCACTACCGTCACGTCCGAGGGAGTTATTCTCGGGTAACCATCACACATTCTTTAATTCACGATACTCTAACAAAGACGGCAGGCCTACCGATGGTAGTAGAATATTGGAACTATTGGGCGACCACGGAAGCTTTATGGGGGTGATCGGGTCATAGATAAACAAATGCACGTGCCCTATCAAAGTCAACGGCAATGAAAACATGCAACCTCGGCAGATGGTAGAGAGTCAAATTTCGTAGCTAAACCTGGCTCGGGAATGTATAATAAATGCAGGTCGGCCTGGTCGTTGGGAAAGAAGTGATAAATTCGTAATTGATATTTGAAAATGTCACAAAACTCGATCCCCCTGTTTTCAAATTTCTGTTGATATTTCTCTCAGTCCGTTTTCGGGTAGCATTAATTATGTGTATACTTGTTCAACGATGGCCTCAACCGTGAGAATTTGTTTTTCTCTGTTTGCTGGTCAACGCTTTGGTTCTATTCCGTACAGGCGATGTTAAATATTCGGCCATGAGTTAAATTATGGCCTTACTTATGGCACGAATGCACGATGTTTCTTCAGATCGAATCTGCCAGAATGTACGCAGAATATTTAGTTTATGGTAACCTACTACATGAGTAGTGTGACTAACGTCACAGGACCTACAAAGTAGGGTGAGGAAGATGACTTGGGGGTCCAAGCGTAATGTTATAGGCCACCTAGATGACTTGGGGATCCAAGCGTAATGTTAAAAAATAGGTCAGCTCAGAACTTGCTGGTAACAGTCCCCTAACGCACCTTCATGCCAAAAAATCAAGGTTCTGATGTCAACGGTTCTCTTTACTTTGCCGACGAAAGGATTCGGATGGACTCACTCACTCACTGACTCATTACCGGACAATTTGCAAATGAGAGCCTACTTCGTCGGAATAGCTCGAAAACATCATCCTCCTGGTTTCTGTAATCAATAGTTGTTTTCACTTGGCTGGGATTGTGATACAAGGGCAGATTGTAGAGTTTTGTTTGAATATTGTCGCTCGATTATGGATGCGGAAATTCATTATGATGGACCACCGCTGGTTACTGAATATCGGATCTGCGGCTGGTTCAGCATGGTATAAGATACGACACTGGCAGGTCAAAGGTGAAAGGTCAAATTGGCCCAATTAGGCAATTCTGTGTTATGATGTTACTCTCCATGCAGGAGTGTTTGTTAATCACAAATCCCTCTCAATCCCTCCTAGAAGACCTTCTGGGGACCGTTGCTACGAGATTTACGCATGAAATTATAATTAGTTTGCCGTGCGCTGCCTTTTAACATCGGCTCCGTTTCAGACAATGGCGTAGGATCAGAAATATCGCAAAGCCGGGGTGTTGACGTCAGTCTACAGCAACCAACCTTTAATGAACATCGATGATAAGTCCTTGGCATTGAACAAGTTGAATTCACGACGAGACCTCCTTTGTCTCCATTATTCCCACTCGAGCTATAAAAGCTATAAAAAGTCTGTCCACAGCATCTGATTGAATGGGTCGGTACAACCTTATCTGATCGATCAAGCCCACTATATCAATAACGTTGTGGCGAGAGAAACGAATACCGTGTTATGTTTCATTCTATGATTTATGACAGGTCGATTAGTTAATCTGTCTCTCTCCCTACACAGACCTGTATAGTATACTACCGCACCTAGTTCTACATTATTTGTCACCAAATATCCCTGTGATAATCTGTGTTAGTTCTGACGTATAACATCAGCTAGCCAATCAGGAACGCCTGGGATCGAACCTTCGGGAATTTTCTATTGGTCAAGCTAAGTCCTGTGCTTTCGATTTCGGATTGTTTCTTTGTAGCAAGCTAATCCACAGGGGCTCGTTACCGTTGTTAATTGGTTGAGTTGATCACAGGGGGGGTCGTACAGGGGGGGGGGTCGAGGTAGGGAATAATGGGGTTCCCTGCCTCGACCCCCCCTCTAATCAACCTAATTAACCAATTAACAACGGTAACGAGCCCCTGTGAGTTAATCCAGCAGTGTAGCGACAGCCATTTCTTAGATGTTACGGTCTGGCTGACTCTCTTCCGAACGCACGTCTAGACGCAACCACCGACTTGATTACCTGATTATTGTGTCAGCATTCTGATTTAGCGGTGACTTGACACGATGGTGTTTTTGTAGCAAATCATATAGAGCTAGGTACGGCAGTATCCTAGATCTCATTCGGCAGTGACATTTTCACCATCATGATGTTTTGTGGGCAAATCACTCACAGCTACATGTAAATGCGATAAATGAATTAACCCAGGTATCAAGGTGTTTGGGTGCAAATCTTGCAAACCTAGGTGCGGTAATATCCTAGGCAAATCATGCAGACCTAGGTGCGGTAATATCCTAGGCAAATCATGCAGACCTTGGTGCGGTAATATCCTAGGCAAATCATGAAGACCTAGGTGCGGTAATATTCTAGGTCTGCGTTTTTAGTGTTAATTTATCTGGGGACAAATACTTGGATGGATATGAAGGATGGTGTGAGTGAGGGGTGATGGGGTGGTACTATGGATGAGGTGGGTAGGGTGTGCTCGAGTGATATGAATGCTCATCATCCGAAAATTCTACGGGATATTCAGGGCAATATATAGAGTCATATATCCCTGGAATAACATATGCGCAGTGGTGACGTTAACGGAACTTTACCGCGTGTAGAATTTAAATTCGCTGAATTGCGAACGAGTTCTCCGAGTTTTAACGAAAAGCTTCCCTAGAAATCCCCTAGTTACGGCAATGGTTCAACTGTTCAACGTGCATTATCATTTCTTTTCCCTACTGAATAACATTTTTCTGTCAATTATTGGCTACCTGGATTCTGAAGAAACAAATGCGTAGTTCTTTTTGTAGAAAATTCATTTTCTTGGAAATGGTATCTGTAAATTTCTCGAATGTGTTCCATTAATACGTAGAATATTCCTTTGAAGTGCTATTATAGGAACATGTTTCCTAGACATATCTAAAAGATTCACTGAGATGCATTTGTAAAATATTAACTCTGAAATCTTTTTTTCTCATAGCCACGAGAAAACACGAGATTTTGCTTAAGATCATTCATGGATACCTGGTTCAGATACCGGAAGTTGATTTATAGTTTTGTTTTTCGAAAACTTCAAGAAATATATCGGTTAATATATTTCTGCGATCCGGGCGATTTTCAAACGATACCATGACGTCAATGAAAGTCCCGTATGTCGCCTAGACCACCATGCTACAATAGATGCTATCCGACATTTTTTTGTTTTTGTTTTTTTCGTGTCACACGATCTTACAAGCCTTGACCCAAATGGTGCTGCTGATCACAATCTTATCTGCAAAACAAAATCATCCGAAAATATTGTTTCAGAAAATGCCCTGCAGCCTAGCGACTACAAGTCAACAAGAATATCGATCAAATTTGATCACCACATATCGGATAATCAGTAATGACCTCAGGTGAGAGGAAATGTCCGTCCACAAAAACATAAGAGTTCAAGATGTAATCAGCCTGACTTTATCAAGAGCTTTTTTCTAAGTGTGATGTCAAATACATGGAGCATTGTATCAATTATTGTGTCTGCAATCCTACGGCAAACAAAGGAATACGTAAACGGCTGAGGCAGGGCTGCAAATGCCTCCTATATTTCCTATATTTTCCTATATTTTGAGTCATTCCTAAATTTACTCAAAACCTCCTATATTCCCATATTTCCCTATGTTTTACTTAAACCTCCTATATTGCATATATTTTTACTTTTTCTCATGAAAACTTTCACCAATGCTCTGAAATGAGTCTAACTGGCACGAGGAAATACATTTCAGAGAATTGTTTTTGCCTCGCTTTGCTCGGCACATATTAAAACATTTCAATCTCTCCTTTTTAAACCAAGCAGCGGAACGGGTCTCCTTGATTACTACCACTATGACCACATTTAGTGGACATAAATTGATCAAACACCAGAAAAATACCAAGTTTGGAACATACAGTGTAGTAGTGACCAGTCTTACACTCCTTTATTTCCTATATTTTCCTATATTTTATTAAGACAATTCCTATATTTCTCTTATATTTTGGCAAATTTCCTCCTATATTTTCACTGTGAGCCACTTGCAGGCGAGTTAGGTGCAGGATTGGCATTTTTTTAGATACTTTTCAAATTTCCTATGCTTTAACATGGTGCTATATAGCATACTTGGCAATATTGTGCAGATACTTTTGCTAAACTCCGCAGTAGGCAGAAAGTGGGTTACTTTAATAGCATCTATTTCAATATTTAGCACTTTTATAATGTAGTTTAATTAGAATATATTCGCATTAAAATATCTAACACCGTGTAGGAGAAAGGACAATATATTCAATATTTAGCACCTTTATAATATTATCTAATTAGAATAGATTCGCGCTTAAACATGTAGCTGACGTCTGAGAACAGACAATATATTGAATATTTAGCACTTTGATAATATCAACTAATTAGAAGAGATTCCCTGTTAAATATCTAGCTGGCGTCCGAGAAAGACAATATATTCAATATTTAGCACCTTTATAATATCATCTAATTAGAAAAGATTCGCACTTGAATATGTAGCTGGCTTCTGGGAAAAGACAATATATTCAATATTTAGCACTTTTATAATCTATACTAAATAGAAGAGAGGCCTGCTGACGGCAACCACCTGGGTCATAAAAATACCTCAGCCAACAGTCATATTTTCGGACAGTATTCCTGCCTGAGCAGCACATCGGCGGAAATGACATCAAATATAGCAAACGCGAACTTTGTCAAACGTTTCGATTACTTTTCAATTCTGTTTTATACCTCTGTACTGTTGTGACCTAGCGTTAAAAACGAATGATCTAGATTATTTTCGTTGTTGAGCTGACGGAGTCCGATTTCTTGTCATACAAGGTCACCATGACCGCCTTCTCTGACAAGACCAAAGCGACTCGGCCTCATATTCTTGCCGACTAATTCTTATCTTCTTAATCGCCTTATCCAAGTAATGTTCTGTCGTATGTATTCGAGTATGTGTTTCATTTGAAGCCTTTTCGAGACTAGGAAGAGGTTATTGATTTTATGTTTGTGTAAAGACTAACGAGATTCAGAGAGATTCAAGACAGTGAATGTTGCGTCGGTATTTACCAGGCAGATAGCAGAAGTCAACAAGTGAAATCTTTGCCACAATGGTCCCCGATCTTACAAAGTACGAACACAACCAATAACAACCGTCCGGATTTTGTGGCGCTAGTAGTAAAGAAAGGATGTACAGTCCTGCTGTCATCATTTGGAAAATTCAAGCAAGCGATACTTTGACACTATGGATACGTCATTGAAAGGAAATGTATCAGTCTTACGGGTTACATTCAGTTGCTGGTGGTCATTGAATTTTTTCATTGGTCCTTTGCGGTCATACTAAAAACTGCGCGGAACTGCGCAGAACTGCGCGGAGCTTAATTTCAACTGCGCGTGGATTATTTCCATTCCAGCGAAGCGAATCTCCGGGCAGTGAAACATAATTTCCGCGCATTTGAATTTCGTTCTCTCTCGTTTCAAGCGACATATATTCTACATTTTGTGGATTTTGTTGTCTGTTTTATTAATATCAATATTCTGCTCGTCGGCAAATAAAGAAAAATCCATCAAATAATCCACGCGCAGTTGAAATTAAGCTCCGCGCAGTTTTTAGTACGACCCGTCCTTTGTCCTCAATCGTCGTACTTGACACATCGGTTCCCACTAATACAACCACTCACAAAAATAAGATTTTTAATGGTTTTCTGACTTGAACGGTCAAAGTTCAAGGCCACTGCGCCTATGACTGTTCGATTTCATTTGGGTTTCTTGTTTGCCATAAGCGTGACGTATATATTCCTAAAGTTTGATTCAGATGGTATCAGATTTTGTTTACCGATACCTCCTACTGTCACATATACCGACAGTAATGCGCTGACAGGTCAGGAGGCTACACAGTCTGACAACGGCAGAATATGCTTCAGCGGTGTTTGATAGAAACAGCAGCGCAACACAGGATATCTCCCAATATTGAAGACCTTGATTGGTCAATTCAAATTTTCAAATAGAAATCCAGCAATTTCATTGGCTTGTGGAGAAAATTGTAAGAAAATTCAGCCGTTCACAGAGTTTTTGTAAAGGCGCATAAAGAACTTGGATATTCACTTGGATAGAAGTATACTGGTCAGTGATACGGAACTGACGATAGCAACATCATTCTTTCCATTAAGAAACTAGCTTGTCATTGCCTGGAGTCTGATGCTATTGCTGTCTTTGTGGAAAATGGCTGACTACTGAATTGAGTGCCGCCCCCCCCCTCACATATATATTTTCGCTATCGCAAAGGCTAGAGGGCTGAAACTTACCACACTATATCCTTGGGTCAAGCTCTACAATAATATGTAACAAACAAATCCAAAATGGCCGCCATGATGACGTCACAGTGACGTCATTTTCAAAAAGAGCATTTTTTGGACGATTTTTCGGTCAAAATTTTCGAATTTTTTATTTTTGGTTTTTCCTCAAAAAACTGCACGATAAATTAGTAAATGATAATCTGATATGAAATAAAATATGTTTTACCCACTTTTCCATGCAGAAAAGCATAAAAATTGAAGAAATCTGACGAAAACTTCACTTTTCTGGTACCCCCACATGAACGCCATTTTGAATTTAGCCATGATCTGCTGCTCGAGGTGTCATGCAAATAGTCTCAAAATGACCCTAATATGATAATCTACAAGATCACAAACTTTCAGCTCTCAATGTTTTATCGTTCCGGAGATAGGATCAAAAAATCAACAGGGGGGGGCAGGTAAGGTTAAGAAACGGGGGGGGGGGGGCAGGTAGAGTTAAGGAACGCGGGGGGGAGGGTGGAGGGGGGCACTAGGCCAGGTAGGGTTAAGGAATTTGTTTCAGAGACTGAGGTTGATGTCAAGTTCACGCCACGACAAATATCTCGGTGACGATAAGAAATCGTTCTATGGGTTGGTTCCCCGGGATTCTGAACAACCGGCTGACCGGACGGGGATAGAGAGCGTATGAACGCCGTGTAATACAAGGTCTTCGTGATGTTCATATGAACAGTCACAATGAAATCGTGGCAAAAATAATAAATACTTCAGAAAATGCGTTACTCTCAGCATCGAAAACTACCGACTGGTTATCTAAAATCGGACAGTGATCGTATGTTGATAGGGGATTCCGATTGGAGGAGGTACCCGGTAGATGTATTACCGTAGCTGGTATCATGGACGTGCTAATTCCTCGGGGAAAACGACTGACTATACTGAATGTCAGATGCTGAGCACTGTTTCGTATTAAAAGCGAGGGAGAATCCCAATGTTCGGAAAGTGGAAGTCCCCCCAGAACTTAGGGACGGTATCCAACCAGCGTTTGCTGTTGAGACGTTTTAAACGATGGAAAAAACGTTCAGCTACTACACCTATCGTTTGCACCATCGTTTTTTCGTGTAGCAAACGATCAAAAAAACCATCACCGAAGACTGCCAAAGATGCCGCTGTCGTTCGGAAGAAAACGTGGTCGTTTGGAAGAAAACGATTGCCGGCTGACAAAAGACGCTCGCACGTGTTCAGCTGCGCATAAATGCACACTGGGTGAGCAGGCCATGCCTATAGCTCTCAACTGCGCACATGTTGAACAAAATATAGCGCTCTCAACGAATGTGAAAATGGGTTTAATATAGGGGAAATAAATTACACTTTAACTGCCTTCCGCGTTTGTTTTACAGATTTGATTACGGGAATTTGCTCTTTGTGTGCAAAATTTTTCTAGGAAAATAACAATCATCTAGCTGTGATAATGGAAGTATTACGTACGTAAATAAAACTGAACACCCTCCCCATGCATGTATGCACGGTGTACGAATTTTCTTTGAATAGGCCGGAAAAAGTAATCAACAGATAGCTCTGCCGATATCTTACTGATCTGAATTCTGTTCAGGTACTATTAAACTTGAAGAGATACCCGTTTCAGAAATATTTAGGTTGATAAATATTTCCTTGTTATTCAGGGCGATACGGAAAAGTCTACCGAGGAAAAAATGTGTTGACTCGCCTGGAAATTTTCTCGATAATGCCGACACTAGGTTTTGATCACTTTCCTTGAAAACGCATGGATACAATAGAAATCTAAATAAATATATTTCATCGCGAGTATTATAGGACCATGAAACTCAGCAGTTTTCTTATAATTTTTACACGATTGTAACACGATTTGCGGGGAATTCCGCTGAAATTCGCTCACTTCAGAGCACGTTTTTAATACCTCACTGGCAAATCGTGTTACACTTTTCTCGGTAAATATCACATGAAAAGGGCTGAAGAGACAGAAATGATATTTATATTTTCATGATCCTATAATACTCGAGATAAAAAAAATGTATTTAGATTTTTTATTTTATGAATGCGTTTTCAAGGATATTGATAAAAACCTAATGTCGGTATATCGCCGAAAATTCTCGGCAAATCGATTATCTTTTACGTTAAATAAACCAAAGAATGGAAAGGTTTCTTATGTTATTTGGCCTGTATGCTGTATTGCATTCCATAGGGAAAATCATGTGTCATCATGAACACACGCGTTTAGTTTAATATTTTAGAAACATCGCAATTTATTCTACGTGCATGTCTGTCAGATAAAAATAGCCAGTGTGCGGTCAGGGAGCACACGAGTATACGCACGTGGCCTACCATTCAGACTGCCGTTTATCCCCAGCATAGAAAAGTCGATACAGGACTGCTCCCGCCTGTCGGGAAAATATTGAGGGTCATATACCAGATCAGAGAGGAATACGCTATATTCACGATCCTTCAATTCACAAGTCGAATACATTAAAATTATCCAGAAAGTTTCTCTATACTTTGGTGGTTGCCATGAAAAAGAATTTTCACGAGAGAATATTTGGTGATCCTGATAAAGGATTTTGAACATCGGTACTTGAGAGAAAGTGGAGGTGTGGATTTCCATTGAGTCGTCATTCAAGCATTTTTAATGTTTACGATTTAACCGATTTTCTCGGCAATGCGCCGAGACAGATGTATTTTTTGACAACCAATCGTTTATTTGAGACTTTACCGAAACAGATCCAAATATTTGATTATCGGTGTTTTTTTATTATGGTCAACTTAACGCACTTTTTTTATTCTACATTGCAGGTTTGTTTGCTGCATGGACATATTGAAACTAGAGGAATGACCGCCCTTTCTCCGAATAACATTAGTCGTACATGCTCCGAGAATATTTCCCCATTTTCTCATTCTCTACGCCGCTTCTATAGAGAAAATATGTTTATATTTTGTTTTAAGATTCTAACCAATAAACATATGATTGTGCAATAAAGTCCCATATTTATATCCAGCAGGACAATATACGTGGAAGAAACTAATTTCCGGTGAGCATATAGGTAAGAATCCTGCTTGATTAGTAAACAATATTGCCAAGCTGTCAGTTTATTGTCTAGCCATAATAATAGTTTCCGGCGATCGTCTTTGTTTGGTAGACGTTTTTTAAAAAAACGATCAACTCATACACCCATCGTTTGCATGGACGGTTTTTTTTTCATCGTTTAAAACGTCTAGCAAACGAACGTTGGACGGATACGATCCCTTACTTGTCTGAGTGAAAGTGCAGCTTTGTACAGATCGTATTGATATAAAGCCAGCATAGAAGTTGATTGAAATCCAGGTTCAACGAATTGAGAACGAATTTTTCAAATTTAAAAAAAAACTTGACGAGGGGATGCATATGGGAATGAGGTTCTCATTTTCGCACCATCTTTACAGCTCAAATAGGAAGCAATACATACAGGAAATTAAACGAGCTGGCGATGTCCACTTGATTTACACTTTTTTGAAAGCTATTCATAAAGTCAAAAACATCTCAATTGCGTAATGGATACTTCAGCCGTCAGAAGAAGTTGGTGTATTTTGTCGAATATCAGCTCACAATTGTGTTGTTGTTGTTGTTGTTGAAATGACAGTTCAGCTACGCAATTTATTTTCCGAGCGTTATATGCTTTGGCATGAAAATGTTCCTCGGATAGATAGAATTATTTCGATATATGAAATACGTTTGAGGCAGTATCTGACGCACAACAAATGTTAGCCTAAACACTGGAAGTCTCCGTGAAATTACTGTACACAGCGCCCACAGATAATTATGGACGCTTGTATTCTGATATAAACAGCATCATGGGATATGATATTTTGACTGTATTTTATGCTGGATGCTTCCATGGTCGTGATCTGACATATGTTACCAATCCATTTCATCCCCTATAGTCCTGATAGTGATGCGTCAGATTGTATTGTCCGTATATCGTTTGGGACGTTTCCATATTGGACGACAATGCGTAGGAGAAACCAATTGGTATTCTGGTCAGCCTAGAATACAACCATCCAGGGAGCAAAGTTATCGTCTGTGTCCTACTCGGTTGCAATCTCAGTGACGCATGGCTGATTTGTCCCTAATTTTGAATGTTCTGTCAAAATTTAATGAATTGGAACCCAACGATATTAATACATGTACAATTTTGAGAGTGAATTACAATGAATACCCCAGGATTATTTCGTGAAGCACAAACGTTCAAATTGACGCCGGATGATCCTTGTTTGGGAACGAGGAAGCCGGGGATTAGGATTCGGAAGATCATATGACACCGCTGTTGACGTCATCAGATATCGCGGTGTGTGTGAGTAGGGTCAGAAAAAAGGTTAATCCACAATATGTTCTCTATATAGACGTCAATTTTGTTCTGAAATAATCCGATTAATTCTTTGCATCAGGTAAAACAATTATATATCGTAAGTATATCCACCAGATGTAAAACAAATTGACCTCCGCAGGCTGTCATATCGTTATCATGTCATATACTCTCTAAAAACAGTTGTGTAGAAAAAGTACACACATTGTGTACTCCTGATACACATTTTTTGTAGATGTGCAATTCTGTACACAACGGGTTTTTTTCAGAGTACATAACAGGCACCTGAATCAAAAATTCCGGGACGGGGGAGCAGTAGTTTTAACTCATACCGTAACGGGAGTAACGGGGGGGGGGGGGAGTCAGATAGACAAAGTGGTCTCTTAGTCCGAAATTACCACCCCTTCTCAAAACCAACCCTTGAAACCTGTACTCTTTCAAGACCAAGATTCCCGGGCAACATTCAAACAAGTGTTACCCTATCCAACAATCCCCAACATCAATGTTCGATTTAATATCACCCATCCCCCATAATGCAGGTCTAAGTAGTAGAGAAAAGACCGATTCCCGCCCATTTATGCAAATTTGTGGCGGTCACGTGGCGGCTCTCGTCCAATCAGAAGCGAGTATTTCAAATCCGTCACAGAGCTCTCGTCCAATCAGAAGCGAGTATTTCAAATTGACCAAAAAGCTACCTCCAGCACAGGAGAGTTCCAATTTTTCCAGGTCAAAAATAGTTCCATGTATTCATCCGCGGTGATGCGGTTTTGGTGGTGATGCGGTCTGCTTCCGCGGAGAAAAAGTAGTCCCTAGATAAAATGGTCCGATTGGGTCGAGTGAGGTATCAAAGTGAAGCTTATGTGAAGGGGCATCTAATGGGCTGGGTGTGGGGTTGAACTATCGGCATTCTGCGCATGCGCGGTGGCTCAAGGGTATGAAAATAGCCGTTTTGGAGCTAGGGGAGCCACTAATGGGCCGATGGAGTTCTATGAGGTATCAAAGTGAAGCATTCGTGAAGGGGCATCTGATGGGCTGGGTGTGGGGTTGAAATATCGGCAATCTGCGCATGCGCGGTGGCCGAAGGGTATGGAAATAGACGTTTTGGAGCTATGGGAGCCACTAATGGGCCGATGGAGTTGTATGAGGTATCAAAGTGAAGCCTATGTGAAGGGGCATCCAGACATGGGTGGGTGCATGTAAAATTTTTCCTGAAAAAATACGGAACACGGACTTTATCGAAAAACCTGGGAAAATGCCTATATGGGGTATGGGGGTATATAGGTCGCCGGGCTTAACGGGGCTTGCCTATCAATAGAGTTATCTCCCCCTAGTTCCAGGGTGGGTGTATGTAAAATTTTTCCTGAAAAAATACGGAATACGGACTTTATCCTAAATTACGGGGAAATGCCTATATGGGGTATGGGAGGTATAGGATCAATGTTTGTCCCCCTGGGAAACCTACTTCTCGACATTTGCGGTATGGGTTGTGGGGTCGCGTTTTCTTAGTCTCGTCATTTAGAACATGATAGGAAGTGTCCCGGCACGAATCGGTGAAATTTTTGAAAAAAGTCACCGAGCCCCATATAGGCCCATACTGGGGTATAGGATCAATGTTTGTCCCCCTGGGAAACGTACTTCTATACATTTGCGGTAGGGTTGTGGGGTCTCGTTTTACTCGTCTCGTCAAGACAAACATGATAGGAAGTGTCCCCGTGCGAATCGGTGAAATTTTTGAAAAAGTACGATATAGCCCCATATAGACATATATATATAAATATATATTCCCATACTGGGGTATAGGTTCAATGTTTATCCTACTGGGAAACCCACTTCTATACATTTGCGGTAGGGTTGTGGGGTCTCGTTTTTCACGTCTCGTCATGTAGAACATGATAGGAAGTGTTGCGGAGCGAATCGGTGAAGTTTTTGAAAAAAGTCACCAAGGCCTGGGTAGGCCCATAGGCCTATATACTGCATGGCTATGGGCTATAGACCCATACGGGGTGGACATGTTGGAGTCTAGGTGAGCCCCTAATGATCCTATGAGGTCGTATGAGGTCTTATTTTGAAGCTCTCATGCAGGAGCATCCGACTGGGCTAATGGTTCGTCCGTGTTCAATAGTCTGCGCATGCGCAGTCTGGCCGTAGTATAGAAAACAGGCATTTTGGGTGCTATGTAGGGGTGTGTTTGGGATAGAGATGGGCTATTCACGGTTCGAATGGGTCGTGTGAGGTGTCAAAGTGAAGCTTGTGTGGGGTAGAGTCAGAATGGTGTGTTTTTGAATGCAAGTCGCGTCAATCTGCGCATGCGCAGTTGGTTGTAGTAAGTAAAGTGGCCATTTTGGGGCAGTACATGAAGGTGTTTGGGGTAGAGAGGGACCATCCTTGGTCCGAATGCGTCGTGTGAGGTGTCATTTTGTTGCTCTCGGGGTGTACATTCCGATTGAAACCCACTTCTATACATTTGCGGTAGGGTTGTGGGGTCTCGTTTTTCACGTCTCGTCATGTAGAAGTGTTGCGGAGCGAATCGGTGAAATTTTTGAAAAAAGTCACCAAGGCCTGGGTAGGCCCATAGGCCTATATACTGCATGGCTATGGGCTATAGACCCATACGGGGTGGACATGTTGGAGTCTAGGTGAGCCCCTAATGATCCTATGAGTTCGTATGAGGTCTTATTTTGAAGCTCTCATGCAGGAGCATCCGACTGGGCTAATGGTTCGTCCGTGTTCAATAGTCTGCGCATGAGCAGACTGGCCCGTAGTATAGAAAGTAGGCATTTTGGGTGCTATGTAGGGGTGTGTTTGGGATAGAGATGGGCTATTCACGGTTCGAATGGGTCGTGTGAGGTGTCAAAGTGAAGCTTGTGTGGGTAGAGTCAGAATGGTGTGTTTTTGAATGCAAGTCGCGTTAATCTGCGCATGCGCAGTTGGTTGTAGTAAGTAAAGTGGCCATTTTGGGGCAGTGAAGGAAGGTATTTGGGGTCGAGATGGGCTATTCACGGTTCGAATGCGTCCTGGAAGGTGTCATCTTGTAGTTCTCGGGGTGTACATTCCGATTTGAGGGATGTTCCCGTCATCTGTGACGTCATCGGTGACGTCATCGGTACGAGTAGTAGCGAAAGTGGCCATTTTCGGGCAGTACATGAAGGTATTTGGGGTCGAGACGGGCTATTCACGGTTCGAATGCGTCCTGGAAGGTGTCATCTTGTAGTTCTCGGGGTGTACATTCCGATTTAAGGATGTCCGCGTCATCTGTGACGTCATCAGTGACGTCATCAGTACGAGTAGTAGCGAAAGGGGGCATTTTGGGTGCTATGTAGGGGTGTGTTTGGGGTAGAGATGGACTATTCACGGTTCGAATGGGTCGTGGAAGGTGTCAAAGTGAAGCTTGTGTGGGTTAGAGTCAGGATGGCGTGTTTTTAAGTGCAAGTCGCGTCAATCTGCGCATGCGCAGTTGGTTGTAGTAAGTAAAGTGGCCATTTTGGGGCAGTACATGGAAGGTGTTTGGGGTAGAGAGGGACCATCCTTGGTCCGAATGCGTCGTGTGAGGTGTCATTTTGTTGCTCTCGGGGTGTACATTCCGATTTGAGGGATGTCCGCGTCATCTGTGACGTCATTGATGACGTCATCGGTACGAGTAGTAGCGAAAGTGGACATTTTGGGGCAGTACAGGAAGGTATTTGGGGTAGGGATGCTTCATCCTCAGTCCGAATGCGTCGTGTGGGGTGTCATTTTGTAGCTCTCGAGGTGTACATTCCGAGTTGAGGCATGTCCGAAGCATCTGTGACGTCATTGTTGACGTCATCAGTAGGAGTAGTAGCGAAAGTGGACATTTTGGGGCAGTGAAGGAAGGTATTCGGAGTAGAGAGGAACCATCCTTGGTCCGAATGCGTCCTGGGAGGTGTCATGTTGTAGCTCTCGGGGTGTAGACCCCAATTTCAGGGATAGACACAGCATCTGTGACGTCATTGGTGACGTCATCAGTACGAGTAGTAGCGAAAGTGGGCGTTTTTTAGCAGTGACGGTTGTTACTTGGTGTAGACATGGACCATCCGCGGTGCGAATGCGTCGTGTGAGGTGTGGCCCACCAACGCCATTCTGAATGCTTCAACGCCCTGGTGAAATAGCTCAGAAGCTCTGATATTCCATGGAATTGTCACTAATTCTTCGAAATGCAGTGACGCCCTCGACGCCCGTCGTTTTACCTTAACACTCTAACATAACGCCATGATATAGACCGGATAGAGAACAACAAGAGCAACAACAACAACAAGGATGACACATGAGAGAACAACAACAACAAGAAGTTTTTTCATATAGTTTATTCTCCCCAATGTTACATCATACCCACGCTGAGGGAGCCGCGTTGGGTATATTTACAATTCAAGAAGATTCTTTTCCAATCAGAGGCCACCATTTGCAAGTTTCATATTCGTTCCTGTCCGTTAGATGTATTCTCGGCTACTCTTGTCCAATCAGAAGTCGCCATTTCAGAAAGTTCCATCTTCGGCCATGTTCACTCTGAACCGTTTGTTCTAATCGTCATCGGGCAGGCCAGGATACCGTTGAGGCCACATATACTCAGATAGTTGTTTGTGCATTCTGAGTATCTATCAGTGCATGGGTGAATACTTTCATCCGATGGGGATGGTGGTCAGTTTAACCACGAAGAACGTAACATTGGTCACCCTCTCCACTTGCCATTTTGTGTTGGGGCGTTGTTGTTGGGCCTATTCCAAACTATCCACGCTGTCCAGTTCCTTCAGCATCGTCTCCAGTGACGCACGATGGATAATGGTGAAAGGCTGGTCAAACACCCGGGTATTATTGCTGGGATAAAAGTAACGGAGCTGGTCTGTCTCTTTATGGCGAAGAATGTATCCAAAAGTGAGATTTAACTTGAAGGCTGTATCTTGGTCGTTGAAGATGGCTACCACGTAGCTACGTAGACGGATGTTTTCTTCCAACCGGAAATTATATAAGTCCAATATCGGGCGATGCCGATGAAAACAGTGTCGGATCATGTACCAATGGCGTCGATACATCTCACGCACTGGATGATCTTCGGGTAAGAGATCGCTGGGAACATCCACCGCATCTTCCAGAAAAGGTTCGATGTTGTCAGGCGTGTGACGCGAAACCGTAACGGTGGAGTCCGGCTGGAAATCCAGGCTCTTCTGAACTGTGGGTACAGGCGGGCTCTCCGTCATCGCATCACCCGTGGCGTTCGTCTCCCCGGGCTTATCTTCACTGGGTCTGACCTTTTGCGGCTCCTCTTCAGTAGGAAGTTGTCGCCCAAATCGTAGAGACGGGACATGAATCAAACGCTGATGCCGTCTTAACTGACTGCGTCGTTTGAAGAGTTGACCACATTCATAACATTGTTCCTTCGCACCCTCGTGGAGTGAGCGTTCGTGGCGCAGTAAAGCATCTTCCCGATTAAATGACCGTGCGCAGGTTATACAAGAATATAGTGTACCAGTGTGGGTGGAGGCCTCGTGACGTCGCAAGTCTTCTGGGCGAGTAAACTGCTTCTGGCAAGTTGTGCAAGTGAACATCTTGGTAGTTGACAGAGTATCGGATGAAACGACCAGGCCGCTTCCCTTTTATAGTCCACTAGGGGCCCCTCTCGCCCCCAAAATGTCCCGAAGATTGGCGAAGATTGCCGGAGAATTTTCCCCGGTTCTCTGCGTACTTGGGACTACTTTCTATCCGCGGAGGCTTTTTCTCGCGGCCGCATCATCGCCAGATCGCATCAGCGCGGCGGAATACGTGACCGGAAGTCCCGGAACTATAGTGACCTTGACCTCTTGGTCACGTGATCTTCCCTTGACCTCCCCAAAAATGACGAAAGTAGGTCAAGTTGACATTATCCGTCCTTTACACACTACTTATGTCTTCACGTTGTGCACGTTTAGGCGCAGCCTCTATACACAATTAGGCGCATTTCCACAGTTAGACGCAAATTTTCTACACGATTAGGCGCAACGCATAATTAGGCGCAAAATGATTTCCACGAATAAGCGCGTTTCCACGATTAGGCGCATATTTCTCACACGAATAGGCGCATTTCCACAATTAGGAGCAAATCTCCTACACGAATAGGCGCAGTTCCACAATTAGGAGCATTTTTTCTACACGATTAGGTGCGACGCAGAATTAGGCGCAAGATGGTTCAAATGATTAGGAGCAGTTGCATGATTAGACGCATCCTCCTTACACGATTAAGCGCATTTACACAAATAGGCGCAAATTCCGTACACGATTAGGTGCAGTTCCACGATTAAGCGCAAATTTCGTACACGATTAGGCGCAGTTCCTCCACTGAGCGCAAATTTCCTACACGGTTAGGCGCAACACGTTATTAGGCGCAATTCTTTTACACGATTTGATGCTGGCACGATTAGGCGCAAATACACGATTAGCCCCCCCACAAGGGTTCGTATATATCTTGTTTGTGAATTAAGAAATTCTAAACAAATATTAGGGATCTCAATTGAAAACGAAAGAAGTTTATAATGAAAAAGTTCTGAAAAAGTATGCTCAAACGACGTGTCACAGTTTTTTCGTCCAATTAGGCGATATATCATCGGTCTGGAGCACATTATTCCATTCTCGGGGGCGGACGCACGAGATTTGAACCCGAAATCACCAGTCTGTTGCTTTGTCCACTGATCGATCGAAATATTATTCTAGGCCTACTGGTACGCACTGAAAGTGATAAATTTACTTTCCGTGTATTAATCAACAATTGATAAAGATACATGATAATCTCTGCTATATATGTTTGCTTTCTGTGTGTTTGTTTCTTTCCTTAATTTTTTTCTTTGTATTGTTTTATTTATGTTTTTTGCCGGTTTTCAAAATTTTCAAAATTTACACCTCGGATTTTGAACGCTGAAAGGGTCAGATAAATCAAGGCAGGTTCGAAGTGGGAACGGAGAAATTGGCTGGTAAAAATGAAGACGCTAAAGTTGCGCATCGCCTCAAACTGCCGTCCGTTTATTGACTGTTGCTTTAAACTGTCAATTCCAGTAATAACCATACCACCCTATAATCTGCCTGCAGGGACTGGTACGGAGGCACGGAGTATATAGACCAGTAGTAGAGAAAAGACCGATTCCCGCCCATTTATGCAAATTTGTGGCGGTCACGTGGCGGCTCTCGTCCAATCAGAAGCGAGTATTTCAAATCCGTCACAGAGCTCTCGTCCAATCAGAAGCGAGTATTTCAAATTGACCAAAAAGCTACCTCCAGCACAGGAGAGTTCCAATTTTTCCAGGTCAAAAATAGTTCCATGTATTCATCCGCGGTGATGCGGTTTTGGTGGTGATGCGGTCGCGGAAAAAGCTTCCGCGGAGAAAAAGTAGTCCCTAGATAAAATGGTCCGATTGGGTCGAGTGAGGTATCAAAGTGAAGCATTCGTGAAGGGGCATCTGATGGGCTGGGTGTGGGGTTGAAATATCGGCATTCTGCGCATGCGCGGTGGCCCAAGGGTATGAAAATAGCCGTTTTGGAGCTAGGGGAGCCACTAATGGGCCGATGGAGTTCTATGAGGTATCAAAGTGAAGCATTCGTGAAGGGGCATCTGACGGGCTGGGTGTGGGGTTGAAATATCGGCATTCTGCGCATGCGCGGTGGCCCAAGGGTATGGAAATAGACGTTTTGGGAGCTAGGGGAGCCACTAATGGGCCGATGGAGTTGTATGAGGTATCAAAGTGAAGCCTATGTGAAGGGGCATCCAGCCATGGGTGGGTGCATGTAAATTTTTTCCTGAAAAAAAAACGGAACACGGACTTTATCGAAAAATCCTTGGAAAATGCCTATATGGGGTATGGGGGGTATGTAGGTCGCCGGGCTTAACGGGGCTTGCTTATCAATAGAGTTATCTCCCCCTAGTTCCAGGGTGGGTGTATGTAAAATTTTTCCTGAAAAAATACGGAATACGGACTTTATCCTAAATTACGGGGAAATGCCTATATGGGGTATGGGGGGTATAGGACCATCCTGGGAAACCTACTTCTCGACATTTGCGGTATGGGTTGTGGGGTCGCGTTTTCTTAGTCTCGTCATTTAGAACATGATAGGAAGTGTCCCGGCACGAATCGGTGAAATTTTTGAAAAAAGTCATCGAGCCCCATATAGGCCCATACTGGGGTATAGGATCAATGTTTGTCCCCCTGGGAAACGTACTTCTATACATTTGCGGTAGGGTTGTGGGGTCTCGTTTTACTCGTCTCGTCATTTAGAACATGATAGGAAGTGTCCCGGCACGAATCGGTGAAATTTTTGAAAAAGTACGATATAGCCCCATATAGACATATATATATATATATTCCCATACTGGGGTATAGGTTCAATGTTTATCCTACTGGGAAACCCACTTCTATACATTTGCGGTAGGGTTGTGGGGTCTCGTTTTACTCGTCTCGTCATTTAGAACACGATAGGAAGTGTTGCGGAGCGAATCGGTGAAGTTTTTGAAAAAAGTCACCGAGGCCTGGGTAGGCCCATAGGCCTATACTGCATGGCTATGGGTGTATAGACCCATACGGGGTGGACATGTTGGAGTCTAGGTGAGTCCCTAATGGTCCAATGGGGTCGAGTGAGGTCTTATTTTGAAGCTCTCGTGGAGGAGCACTTGACTACACTAATGGTTCGTCCGTGTTCAATAGTCTGCGCATGCGCAGTCTGGCCGTAGTATAGAAAACAGGCATTTTGGGTGCTATGTAGGGGTGTGTTTGGGATAGAGATGGGCTATTCACGGTTCGAATGGGTCGTGTGAGGTGTCAAAGTGAAGCTTGTGTGGGGTAGAGTCAGGATGGCGTGTTTTTAAGTGCAAGTCGCGTTAATCTGCGCATGCGCAGTTGGTTGTAGTAAGTAAAGTGGCCATTTTGGGGCAGTACATGAAGGTGTTTGGGGTAGAGAGGGATCATCCTTGGTCCGAATGCGTCGTGTGAGGTGTCATTTTGTTGCTCTCGGGGTGTACATTCCGATTGAAACCCACTTCTATACATTTGCGGTAGGGTTGTGGGGTCTCGTTTTTCACGTCTCGTCATGTAGAACATGATAGGAAGTGTTGCGGAGCGAATCGGTGAAATTTTTGAAAAAAGTCACCAAGGCCTGGGTAGGCCCATAGGCCTATATACTGCATGGCTATGGGCTATAGACCCATACGGGGTGGACATGTTGGAGTCTAGGTGAGCCCCTAATGATCCTATGAGGTCGTATGAGGTCTTATTTTGAAGCTCTCATGCAGGAGCATCCGACTGGGCTAATGGTTTGTCCGTGTTCAATAGTCTGCGCATGCGCAGTCCGGCCGTAGTATAGAAAACAGGCATTTTGGGTGCTATGTAGGGGTGTGTTTGGGATAGAGATGGGCTATTCACGGTTCGAATGGGTCGTGTGAGGTGTCAAAGTGAAGCTTGTGTGGGTAGAGTCAGAATGGTGTGCTTTTGAATGCAAGTCGCGTTAATCTGCGCATGCGCAGTTGGTTGTAGTAAGTAAAGTGGCCATTTTGGGGCAGTGAAGGAAGGTATTTGGGGTCGAGATGGGCTATTCACGGTTCGAATGCGTCCTGGAAGGTGTCATCTTGTAGTTCTCGGGGTGTACATTCCGATTTGAGGGATGTTCCTGTCATCTGTGACGTCATCGGTACGAGTAGTAGCGAAAGTGGCCATTTTCGGGCAGTACATGAAGGTATTTGGGGTCGAGATGGGCTATTCACGGTTCGAATGCGTCCTGGAAGGCGTCATCTTGTAGTTCTCGGGGTGTACATTCCGATTTAAGGGATGTCCGCGTCATCTGTGACGTCATCAGTGACGTCATCAGTACGAGTAGTAGCGAAAGGGGGCATTCTGAGTGCTATGTAGGGGTATGTTTGGGGTAGAGATGGACTATTCCCGGTTCGAATGGGTCGTGGAAGGTGTCAAAGTGAAGCTTGTGTGGGTTGGAGTCAGGATGGCGTGTTTTTAAGTGCAAGTCGCGTCAATCTGCGCATGCGCAGTTGGTTGTAGTAAGTAAAGTGGCCATTTTGGGGCAGTACATGAAGGTGTTTGGGGTAGAGAGGAACCATCCTTGGTCCGAATGCGTCGTGTGAGGTGTCATTTTGTTGCTCTCGGGGTGTACATTCCGATTTGAGGGATGTCCGCGTCATATGTGACGTCATTGATGACGTCATCGGTACGAGTAGTAGCGAAAGTGGACATTTTGGGGCAGTACAGGAAGGTATTTGGGGTAGGGATGCTTCATCCTCAGTCCGAATGCGTCGTGTGGGGTGTCATTTTGTAGCTCTCGATGTGTACATTCCGAGTTGAGGCATGTCCGAAGCATCTGTGACGTCATTGTTGACGTCATCAGTATGAGTAGTAGCGAAAGTGGACATTTTGGGGCAGTGAAGGAAGGTATTCGGAGTAGAGAGGAACCATCCTTGGTCCGAATGCGTCCTGGGAGGTGTCATGTTGTAGCTCTCGGGGTGTAGACCCCAATTTCAGGGATAGACACAGCATCTGTGACGTCATTGGTGACGTCATCAGTACGAGTAGTAGCGAAAGTGGGCGTTTTTTAGCAGTGAAGGTTGTTACTTGGGGTAGACATGGACCACCCGCGGTGCGAATGCGTCGTGTGAGGTGTCACCTTGTAGCAACGCCCACCAACGCCATTCTGAATGCTTCAACGCCCTGGTGAAATAGCTCAGAAGCTCTGATATTCCATGGAATTGTCACTAATTCTTCGAAATGCAGTGACGCCCTCGACGCCCGTCGTTACGCTTTAACACTCTAACATAACACTATCATATAGACCGGAGAGAGAACAACAACAGCAACAACAACAAGGATGACACATGAGAGAACAACAACAACAAGAAGTTTTTTTCATATAGTTTATTCTCCCCAATGTTACATCATACCCACGCTGAGGGAGCCGCGTTGGGTATATTTACAATTCAAGAAGATTCTTGTCCAATCAGAGGCCACCATTTGCAAGTTTCATATTCGTTCCTGTCCGTTAGATGTATTCTCGGCTACTCTTGTCCAATCAGAAGTCGCCATTTCAGAAAGTTCCATCTTCGGCCATGTTCGCTCTGAACCGTTTGTTCTAATCGTCATCGGGCAGGCCGGGATACCGTTGAGGCCACATATACTCAGATAGTTGTTTGTGCATTCTGAGTATCTATCAGTGCATGGGTGAATACTTTCATCCGATGGGGATGGTGGTCAGTTTAACCACGAAGAACGTAACATTGGTCACCCTCTCCA
>JAVTVY010013536.1:0-52197 GCA_036873755.1 Hanleya hanleyi
GACCAATCAACCCATCGGGTGAATGCGTCACCCATGCACTGATGAATACCATAACATGCCGTACATACTCTCTATGTCTACATGCTGATCATTGACTTGAGCTCAGTAAACACTTGTACCTAATGTGACGGTGCGTTAAATAATAAAACATGGTGTTCGATATTTCAATTTGGTTTGCTGTAAACATACTAAACATACCCAGGGCGGCTCCCCCAGCCTGGGTATGATGTAACATTGGGGATAATAAACTGTATGAACATTGCTGAACTTGTTGTTATTCACATCGCCCCATTGACTTGATAGGCAGATCCCAATAAGCCCGGGGACCGATATTAGCCCTTTTGGCTAGAGGTGATAGGGGTTTTCCCCTAGTTTAGAACTGATTGTGCTAAAAATAGATCAACAGCTAGCTTGCTATAAAAAAGAAACGGCCTGGCCGTTTCATCAGTCACTCTGTCAACCACCAAGATGTTCACTTGTACTACGTGCTCGAAATCATTCACTCGCCGGCACGACTTGCGCCGCCATGAGGCTACCAAGCACGATGGAACCGCCCGGTATAGCTGTACGATATGTAGGCCTACACTGTCGTTTCAGCGCTCTGATCATTACAGCGCCATGAACGTTCAATTCATGGGCCACCCAAGCGTCCATGCGAAGAATGTGGTCAACTCTTCAAACGACCCAGTCAGTTAAAACGGCATGAGCGTTTGATTCATGGTGCATCACCACGGCATGAGGGGCAACTTTCCACTAAAGAGGTACCCAGGAGGGACAGATCCACTGAAGATGAACCCGGGGAGGAGAATGCCACTGGTGATGCGATCACGGAGAGCCCGCCTATACCCACAGCTCAGAAGAGCCTAGATATCCAACCGGTCCCTAGCATCACTGTTTCCAGTCATACGCCTGACAACAACGAACATTTTCTGGAAGATGCGGTGGATGTGCCCAGCGATCTCTTACCCGAAGATCATCCAGTGAGTGAGATGTATCGACGCCATTGGTCCATGATCAGACACTGCTTCCACCGTCATCGCCCTATATTGGACTTGTACAATTTCCGACTGACCGACCTCGCCCGTCTACGCAGCTACGCGGAAGCCATCTTCAATGACCAACCTACGTCCTTCACATTAAATGTAGCATTTGGGTACATCTTATGCCATAAGATGACGCGTGAATTGTGCTATTTCTATTCCAGTGCCATCAACCCAGTGTGCGACCATCCTTTCACAATCACCAATCGGGCGTCGCTAGAGACGATGCTGGCCCAACTGGACACTGTGGATCCCTTAGAATGGGCCTATGAACAGCGTCCCAACACCAAGTGGATAGTGGAGAGGGTCACCAATGTTACGTTCTTCGTGGTTAAACTGACCCATCACCCCGATCGGATGAAAGTATTCACCCATGCACTGATAGATACTCAGAATGCGCAAGCAACTATCTGAGGATATGTTTCCTCAACGGTATCCTGGCCTGTCCGATGACGATTAGAACAAACGGTTCAGAGCGAACATGGCCGAAGATGGAACTTTCTGAAATGGAGACTTCTGATTGGACAAGAATACATCTAACGGACAGGAACGAATATGAAACATGCAAATGGTGGCCTCTGATTGGATAAGAATGTTCTTGAATTGTAAATATACCCAACGCGGCTCCCCCAGCGTGGGTATGATGTAACATTGGGGAGAATAAACTATATGAAAAAAAACTTCTTGTTGTTGTTGTTCTCTCATGTGCGATCCTTGTTGTTGTTGCTGTTGTTGTTCTCTGTCCGGTCTATATCATGGTGTTATGTTAGAGTGTTAAGGTGTAACGACGGGCGTCGACTGGCGTCACTGCATTTCGAAGAATTAGTGACAATTTCATGGAATATCAGAGCTTCTGAGCTATTTCACCTGGGCGTTGAAGCATTAAGAATGGCGTTGGTGAGCGTTGCTACAAGATGACACCTCACACGACGCATTCGGACCAAGGATGGTCCATCTCTACACCAAATACCATCCTTCACTGCCCCAAAATGCTCACTTTCGCTACTACTCCTACTGATGACGTCACCAATGACGTCACAGATGCTATGGACAGCCCTCAAATCGAGGTCTGCAAGCCGAGAACTACAAGATGACACCCCACACGACGCATTCGGACTGAGGATGAAGCATCTCTACCCCAAATACCTTCCTTCACTGCCCCAAAATGCACACTTTCGCTACTACTCCTACTGATGACGTCACCAATGACGTCACAGATGTTGTGGACAGCCCTCAAATCGAGGTCTGCACGCCGAGAGTTACAAAATGACACCCACACGACGCATTCGGACCAAGGATGGTCCCTCTCTATCCCAAACACCTACCTGCACTGCCCCAAAATGTGCACTTTCGCTACTACTCGTACCGATGACGTCACTAATGACGTCACAGATGATGCGAACATCCCTTAAATCGGAATCTACACCCTAAGCGCTACAACATGACACCTCACACGACGCATTCGGACCAAGGATGGTCCCACTCTATCCCAAACACCTACCTGCACTGCCCCAAAATGTGCACTTTCGCTACTACTCGTACCGATGACGTCACCGATGACGTCACAGATGAAGCGAACATCCCTAAAATGGAAATGTACACCCCGAGAGCTACAACATGACACCTTACACGACGCATTCGAACCGTGAATAGCCCATCTCTACACCAAATACCTTCATGTACTGCCCGAAAATGGCCACTTTCGCTACTACTCGTACCGATGACGTCACAGATGACGTGAACACCCTTAAATCGGAATGTACACCCCGAGAACTACAAGATGACACCTCACACGACGCATTCGAACCGTGAATAGTCCATCTCGACCCCAAATACCTTCATGTAAATGGCCACTTTACTTACTACAACCAACTGCACATGCGCAGATTAACGCGACTTGCATTCAAAAACACACCATTCTGACTCTACCCGACACAAGCTTCACTTTGACACCTCACACGACCCATTCGAACCAAGGATGGTCCCTCTCTATCCCAAACACCTACCTGCACTGCCCCAAAATGTGCACTTTCGCTACTACTCGTACCGATGACGTCACAGATGAAGCGAACATCCCTAAAATGGAGATGTACACCCCGAGAGCTACAATATGACACCTTACACGACGCATTCGAACCGTGAATAGCCCATCTCGACCCCAAATACCTTCATGTACTGCCCGAAAATGGCCACTTTCGCTACTACTCGTACCGATGACGTCACCGATGACGTCACAGATGACGTGAACAGCCCTTAAATCGGAATGTACACCCCGAGAACTACAAGATGACACCTCACACGACGCATTCGAACCGTGAATAGTCCATCTCGACCCCAAATACCTTCATGTACCGCCCCAAAATGGCCACTTTACTTACTACAACCAACTGCGCATGCGCAGATTAACGCGACTTGCATTCAAAAACACACCATTCTGACTCTACCCCACACAAGCTTCACTTTGACACCTCACACGACCCATTCGAACAGTGAATAGCCCATCTCTACCCCAAACACACCCCTACATAGCACCCAAAATGCCTGGTTTCTATACTACGGGCCAGACTGCGCATGCGCAGACTATTGAACACGGACGAACCATTAGTGTAGTCAAGTGCTCCTCCACGAGAGCTTCAAAATAAGACCTCACTCGACCCCATTGGATCATTAGGGACTCACCTAGACTCCAACATGTCCACCCCGTATGGGCCTATACACCCATAGCCATGCAGTATAGGCCTATGGGCCTACCCAGGCCTCGGTGACTTTTTTCAAAAAATTCACCGATTCGCTCCGCAACACTTCCTATCGTGTTCTAAATGACGAGACGAGTAAAACGAGACCCCACAACCCTACCGCAAATGTATAGAAGTACGTTTCCCAGGGGGACAAACATTGATCCTATACCCCAGTATGGAACTATATGGGGCTATATCGTACTTTTTCAAAAATTTCACCGATTCGCACGGGGACACTTCCTATCATGTTCTAAATGACGAGACGAGTAAAACGAGACCCCACAACCCTACCGCAAATGTATAGAAGTACGTTTCCCAGGGGGACAAACGTTGATCCTATACCCCAGTATGGGACTATATGGGGCTCGGTGACTTTTTTCAAAAATTTCACTGATTCGCACGGGGACACTTCTTATCATGTTCTAAATGACGAGACGAGTAAAACGAGACCCCACAACCCTACCGCAAATGTATAGAAGTACGTTTCCCAGGATGGTCCTATACCACCCATACCCCATATAGGCATTTTCCCGTAATTTAGGATAAAGTCCGTGTTCCGTATTTTTTCAGGAAAAAATTTACATACACCCACCCTGGAACTAGGGGGAGATAACTCTATTGATAGGCAAGCCCCGTTAAGCCCGGCGACCTATATACCCCCATACCCCATATAGGCATTTTCCCAGGTTTTTCGATAAAGTCCGTTTTCCGTTTTTTTTCAGGAAAAATTTTACATGCACCCACCCAGCCATAAAATACCCCTTCACCTAGGCTTCACTTTGATACCTCACTCGACCCCATTCGACCATTAGGGGCTCCCCTAGCTCCAAAACGGCTATTTCCATACCCTTCGGCCACCGCGCATGCGCACAGTGCCGATATTTCAATCCCACACCCAGCCCATTAGATGCCCCTTCACCTAAGCTTCACTTTGATACCTCACTCGACCCCATTGGTCCATTAGTGGCTCCCCTAGCTCCAACACGGCTATTTCCACACGGTTGGTCCACACGAGTTGTCTCCCTTGCGTCAATGTGTGCAGATGGCGCTACGGTCGACGCCGTGATGTGGGAAGGGCGTCCCCACACCATCCTGGCGCCGCCATTTTGTTTGTTGATTTTCTGCGGAGATACACGGGACAATAAACACTCGACCCTAGGGTGGCACAGATGCTAGACTGATCCTATTAACATGGTACAACACCTATAGATTTTGTTTATTACTAGGACGTCAGCGAAATACTAGTACCCATCCTCCGCATGGCATTTATTCTGTGAAAACACCCATGACATGACTGAAAAGAGCCTCACTCGGCCCAATCGGACCATGCAGCGTATTTGTAGTCTAGGGACTACTTTTCCTCCGCGGAAGCTTTCTTCCGCGACCGCATCACAGCCAAACCGCATCACCGCGGAGGAATACATTTTTGACCTGGGTCACGTCATATGCAAATTTGGAACTCTCCTGTGCTGGAGGTAGCTTTTTGGTCTTTCTGCCGGAACTATACTGCACTTGACCTCTGTGACCCTCCCGTGACCTCCAAGTTCCTCCACAATCCTCCACCGGGGGGAACAAAAAAGTAGGTCAATAGGACTCGTAATCAGTAGACACTACTACTGCGCGCTATCGAATCACTGCACGAACGGGAAGATATAAATACGATGACAAGACGACCGGAGAGGGAATAGACTTTAGAGCTCTCTCACTGACGACAGATTGCTCTGAGCTTTCTCAAAGAGAAGACCTGCCAATAAAGTACAATATGAGTTCTCACACTGATGATATGGCACTGAGTGACAAACAAAGAAGCCTTACCCCACCACACATATCATGTCTCATACATTTTAGAGATGAGCCATAAAAACCCATAACCCGTAACAAGCCTGTAACCCGTAACAAACCCGTAACCCGCAACATCCGTAAGAAACCCATAAAGAGTTCCGGCTTATTATAGACGTATCTATCCTATGATGAATATTAGAGATGCAAAATCCTAACCCATAATACCCGTAAGAAGTTGCGGGGTGGTACGGGTGGTGCAACTGATGCTGTGAATGCTCATAGATGAATAACCACAGAACCCGTAAAAAGTCCATAACCCGTAATACCTGTAAGAAGTTACGGAGTATTACTCTGATGTTGTACCTGTGGTACAAGTATACCTAGTATATCCATAACAAACCCGTAATACCCGTAAGCAGTTACGGGGTAATACAGTGATAAAACCCATAACACCCGTATGCTGTTACAGGTTGAAGTGGTGTTATTCTGAAGGGTATACAGAGATGATAAGTGACCCGTAACCACCCATAACTACCCATAACCATCCATGAGAGTTCGTGTGTTATATTATATATGTATACACAGAGGTTACTTGATAAGTTTAATGCAATTGTTTACGTCACATTCCATCACGCCTTGTCACGTCACTATATATAATACATATATATATATCTTGTCTTCTATGGCGAATAAAACCATACCTTTATTATGTCGAAACTTGAACACGGTGTTAACTTCATCTATGCAGTTTGAGTTCAACCTATCCTATCCTACGAGTTCAGATATCTCTCTATATCTGTGGTCTCAGAATCCTAGACGTTATATCGAAGTATTGTACTGAGAAGTACCGAGATTACCAAGAAGTACAGAGATGTCCGAGAAGTGTATAATTAACCTCTATCCTGACCGGTACATGTTCTGAGCATCACTATAGTGTATTTCAATTACATTATATGGTGGCCAGAGTGTGTGATCGTTACATTTTCTGGTGTCAGAAGTGGGATTCATCGTTAACGAGAATCGGAGAATCCAGAGAGACGAACTCATTGCCTAGCTTTGATTCATCATTTCATGTGGATGAATTTGTTGAGACAAAGCTAAAAGTCTGATATTGCTGCCGTTACATGTATATACCCATCTTGGACAAGATGGAAGACGAAAATATCAAAATGCTACGCCGAGAGTGCACTCCAGGGATTCTTCCATGCGGCATGGAATAGACTATGGGTCCGTTTTTCGGCCACCAATTGTCGTAAAATCTTCAACCCAAATCATTTATATGTATATATTTTCTGAAAGAGCATGATTAAACTGGTCAAATTTGGCTCAATTCCCAGAAAAATCTGTAAGAGCGATTTCAATTAAACTTATTACTCACGTTCCCTGGTCCGGTATCAACTTGAAAAGGCAAAAAAGTGGGGTCAATCTGCCAGTTTTTTGTCAGATTTTCTTCTCGTAAATGAGTCTCTCTTGCCTTAAATGAGAATTTTAGGCACACCCAAGGGGCATAACTGAGGCAGGACAAAATTAATTTACTCCGTGATCCCAATCAGCGTGTAGACGAAGCCAGCCATCTGTACGTGCTCGTTTGCAGCGTTGATAATGCTGAATAGGATGGTATTATAGATATAAGCTATTAAGAAGACAAAAAGAATTATGATGTAGCAGAACACGGGCAGTCTATCATATTATGAAATTAGACCGAGGCCATTACTACGAAACTATGGAAAGCCACCTTAAGGGACAGGATGCTTTTCGGGAAATTAATTATTCACATTTATCGTAATCTGGGAGTGTTTGCGAGTATGGCGGTATGCAACACTTGCCAGTTATTCATATTATTGGGGGAAATCCGACTGATAACTTTCCCCCTACCCTATCTTTGTTTTGATCACTTTTGCAAACTCTAGCAGGATTTTCGAGAACAAAACTCAAAATTAACCCATTTGCTCTTAGTAATGGACATCCATTCGGCAATATGAAGGCCGTGGTTGCTTTTCCGCTTTCCAATGATACCAGGAACGCGGGGAAAATGAAAATAAGAGATGTAACCAAGTCAAATTATTGGTAAATTTGCACTAAATTTTCTCCTAGAAACATGGCAAATGCTTCAGAAACTTGAGAAATAATTCATAAAACCTCAATAATATACATCCATTCCATCCTTTTTTGGACTGTATATGGGTTATCTTGTAAAAAATAGTTCTGGCAAATTTATATCATTCTGATAGGCCATGGTTCTGCCATAATATCTACCGAAATCCCATTCCAAGGGGAGATAACTCCTGTATGCAATACTTCAATAGTATACTAATGGACACACTGTGGATTATTTTAATCGAACAGCTGGTCTTCTTTCCACCTGACTCCGAAAATAGCGCTTTAGATGTTACTAGGCAGTCAAAATTAAACAATCTGGCGTAATGACACATCTCCGCTCCGTAATGGAGTCTACACTGAGATAATGCATAGACTTCACTATTATGCCTTAAAGGGTGCACTCCAGGGATTTTTCCATACGGCATGGAATAGACTATGGGTACGTTTTTCGGCCACCAATTGTCATAAAATCTTCAACCCAAATCACTTATTTATACATATATATGTATATATTTTCTGAAAGAGCATGATTACACTATTATTTTAAGACATAGCACTGCTATGTTATATGAAAACCATTTAAAACGTCAAAAATGGTCAAATTTGGATCAATTTCCAGAAAAATCTGTAAGAGCGAATTCAATTAAACTTCTTACTCACGTTCCCTGGTCCGGTCTCAACTTAAAAAGGCAAAACAAGTGGGGGTCAACCGGCCTGTTTTTTTGGCAGGTTTTTTTTCCGGTAAATGAGTCTTGATTTTTAGGCACACCCAAGGGGCATAACTGAGGCAGGACAAAATTTACTCCATGATCCCGATCAGCGTGTGGACGAAGCCAGCCATCGATATGTACGTGCTCGTTTGCAGCGTTGATAATCCTGAATAGGATGGTATTATAGATATAAGCTATTAAGAAGACAAGAAGAATTATGATGTAGCAGAACACGGGCAGTCTATCGTATTATGAAATTAGACTACGAAACTATGGAGAGCCACCCGAGGTAGACGTACTGCTGTAAGACGACACGAGACAACTTTACTAGAAGACAATGAGTGCTAGTGACGTAGACGCTACTGAGGAAGATGATATAAATGGTGCAAAATTAATGGAGATGGATACTACATTAGAAAGGCCACCCGCAGATCACTCAGAAGATACTACTTCTAAGCATGATGGATATGCGTCTGATGTGAGAAAAGAAGTTGCTGAAAGATTTTACTGGGGCACTGAGTAGTGTTATGGGTGATGTCATTCAACAAGTTAAAGGGTTAACTGAACACAAGGGTACTAGGAGAGATCAAAGTTCTGATCTCCATCCTATCAGATCTACTCCTTGGGTTTCCGATCGTCATGACGATGGTAGTTCTGTTGATGATACCGGTGATGAATCTAGCTGTTGAAGTGCGAGAAGTAGCACAAGGGCTCGGAGTGGACACCATTATGCCAAACTTCCTCCTTTTACTGGGCAGGAAAGTTTGGTATAATCGGTTTATTTATGTCGCTCGTCTTAGAAACTGGTCAACTAAGGAGAAATTAGACGAGTTACTCCCTAGATTACAGGGTAAAGCTGGCGAATTTGTGTATGGTCAGTTGTCTAGAGATGTTAGAGCTGATTTTAGTCAGTTAGTAGACGAACTTGATCACAGGTTCCGTAAAGTGGAAACTTCAAAGGCATACGGTGCTAAATTTAGTAATCGTAATCGGGTCGGGTGAGTCTGTAGAGGATTACTCCTCCGAGTTAAAACGGCTTTATGATAAAGCGCATGCGAATTGTGATCGAGAAACACGACGTGAGGACTTACTGAGACGGTTTCTTGATGGTCTTACAGATGAGAAGGCTTGATTCCAGGTGGAAAACATTGAAGATCCGGAAACGATTGATGACGCTGTAGTACGTTTTATGGAGGCTTAACATAGATGTTCTCAAGAGAGCAGCGGAAATAATCAAAGAAGCCGTAAAACTGCCCACAAGGTGAAATGCGGAGATGACGATTGCGTGGATATACCTGATGACAGTGTACGGTTCAGTATACAGACTAGATCTAAGAGTGATAGATCATGAACATGAAGGACGTCATGACAAAATCAAAATCTGAAGATTCCCCAAAGGAAAATATGACAAAACCTGCTGACGTGAGCAAATGCGTGACCGAGATACAGAAGTTCAGAGAACAGATGAGCCAGATGATGGGATCTCTGGATCAACGTACGGGCAAATTGGAGAATTCCAGTGGTAGTGGACCGCAGTTACGGAATTTTCCAAGTCAAACCATGTCAAAACCCTTGAATGTGTCTGGTCATGGTACAGGGAAGACCCGTAACTCGCAGCTTTCATTGGATGTTACCGATGTGGGGGTGACCATTTTATTGACGACTGTATGCACGAGTTGTCTGGGCAATTACAGGTTTCCGCGAAACCATTCGTACCCAGAGCTCAGATTAATCGAAGATATGAGCCAGTTTCTGTAGTGACTGGGCATACCACTGGTGAGAAGTCCGTTTCACCAAACTTCCAGGGGCCGGTCCATTAGGCCGGGAGTCGGTCCCGCGAGATGAAGGCCTATCAGACGTGACTTTTAAGAAAATGACGAATCCGTATGATCAAACCACTGGTCATGAGACATTGAGACAACAAAGGCCGCTGTCTGAAGGTGTTTATGTTAAGGGAACATTAGAGGGTGTAAATGTGATCTATACAGTGGACACTGGAGCGACGAAGACTATAGTTTCTGATGATGTTTTTTCGAAAATTGCGTAAACGGTAGAAGTCTTGAACATAAGGTTATGGGCATTTTCGAGATGTTTCTAGGGTCACTTCGATTAGACGAAGAACTTGCTGTAGCCAATATCGAAGATGACGGGCTATTGGGGACCGATATTCTGCAGAAAAGGTCGGGTGGTGCGGCCGATTTCTTACTGAGTGAGGGATACATGATCATGGATCATGTCGGAATTCCATAAGAGCAGATTCCTCCACCTAGGTTGAGGAAAGTGCGTGCTGCAGATCATTACATCATTCCAGGAATGAGTGAAGCTATCATAGATGTCCTTATTGACAGAAGCGAGAATGATGAAGATGGAAATATGGTTATAGAACCATTTCCCCATTTTGCTGAAAAGACCAATCTTGTTTTGTGCTCCAGTGTTGTTGGCGTTGCTAATAATGTCACTGTGAAAGTGCGTTTGTTGAATCCTTTCTCTGAGGCAAAGTCGATAAATCAGGATACCTGTGTGTGGTATGCTGAGAGTGTATCGTATTCCGATATGGAAGTGCTTGTTAATATCGAAGATGAGATGGCCGGAGATGACTATAACTGTATTCGAAAACTTTCGATGTCCCGTGACTATGTTGCAAAGCCTGAGGTAAACCGACAGATGATTAAGGGTGTGAATCCCGGCGATAATGAGAAAACTGATTCATTCTGTATTCCGCACCATCTTACTGAGCTTTACAATTAGACGGCGAAGGGCATAAATACAAGCGTCTATTCCGTCATTCATAATTCAGCCGTCGTCCATTAAAGAATATCCGCGTTCATAATCCAAAGACTTATTCTATATCCATATAACAGTATTAGCACCAAATTCAAAAAGACAATCATAGTGTACAAGTCAGACGAATCTGGGGTTATGTGAAAGATTTTGAGTTTCAAGATGTGTTTTCTAAAGATGATAAAGATTTGGGACTAACACATCTCACTGAGCATGTTATTGACACTGGAGATGCTAAACCGATTAAGCAGCCACCCAGACGACTACCTGTAGCATTTGCGGGTGAAGATCGGAAAGCACTTGAGAAGTTAATGAAGCAAGGAAGTGTGAGATCTTCAACTTCTCCTTGGGTTTCTCCGATAGTGCTAGTGAAGCTAGTGGGCAAGTGAGTTCCTGCGTTCACTATCGCCTGGTGAATTCGGTAACTCGAAAAGATGTGTTCCCATTACCCCGTACCCAGGACTGTTTAGATGCTTTAGAAGGCTCGAGATGGTTTTCCACTCTCGACCTCATTTCTGCATATAATCAGGTGCCAATACGGAAGAAGACATTCCTAAGACCGCGTTCTGCACGAAATTTGGTCTTTTCGAGTACTCGACCATGCCGTTTGGGCTCTCAAATTCACCAGCCTGTTTCCCACGTGTCATGGAGTTAACTCACAGTGGCTTAAATTGGGTAAAATGTCTTATTTACCTCGATGATGTGGTTGTGTATGGTCGATCTTTCCACGAGCACACAGAAAGATTGAAATAAGTTCAACAGAGGATACGAGAGGCTAGGTTGAGGCTAAAACCTGTGAAGTGCCACCTTTTGGAGAAAGAAGTAACGTTTCTGGGTCACGTCATTTTAAAAGACGGCATTTTACCGAACCCGGATAATGTGTCGAAAATTTTGAATTGGCCTGTTGCTAAGAACGTGACAGAAGTACGAGCCATATTAGGGATGGGAAACTGCCATAGACGTTTCGTGCGGAATTTCTCCCTAATGGTTCAACCCCTTAGGCTGAGTTAACAAAGAAGAACCAGCCATTTAGATGGACGGAAGAATGTCAGAGGGCACTTGACGGAATCAAAGAAGCCTTGACAAGTCGGATATTATGGCATATCCATGAGGTGATTGTAAAATCATACTGGATACTGATGCCTGTTATGTCAGCATAGGAGCAGTTCTATCTCAGGTACAAGACGAAGAAGAACGTGTCATAGCCTATGCGAGTCGATCACTGAATAAGGCTGAGAAGAACTATTGTGTTACTGACAGAGAGTTGCTTACGGTAAAATACTTCACGAAGTATTTTAAGCATTATCTGTTGGGTCATAGATTTTTGGTGAGAACAGACCATCAAGCATTGCGATGGTTGTTTAGTTTAAAGGAGCCAAAAAATCTGATTGCTCGGTGGATAGAGATCCTCTCAGCATTCGATTTTGCAATCGAGTACCGGCCTGGTAAACGTCATGGGAATGCTGACGCAATGTCTCGATGCCCGAACCATAGAGACTGCGATTGCCTAGATTCGGAGCATGACAGATTTCTGAAGTGTGGTACATGTGCGCGGTGCCAGAAGAGAGCCGTAGAGATGCAATCTTCATCAGTGGAAAAGACTAAGGCAGAAACTGTAGACGAAGTGAGGAGAGTTGCCATTGATGTTACAGTTCGTGCGTGGCCTTCAGTCTTTGTGAAGATGTGCAAACGTGTGTATGAGTGCGTTATGAAGATGGTAATATTATTCCTGAGTGTCATCACTTTAGAAGACAATGACTTTTATTGAGAATGTTTCTAAGGTAAACAAAGTAGATGCGGAATATGAGATAAAATCTATCTTCAGACGACTCCTGGGGTTAGTGTGGACACTCTGGCTTACGTGCCATGATGATGTTAATAGATACTTCAGCCTAAGCAGATGGTTAACATTCGAGACGTGTGTGGTAGAGTTGCCGAGACTCCATGGACACAGGGGTATGCCATGTCCACGTTACGCAAGAAGCAAATAGATGACCCAAATATAGGGCCTGTTTTGAGATGGTTCGAAACAGGAAGAATGCGTCGAGTGCAGCCACTAGGCATTTCTGGAATTGTTGGAACAATTTAAAGGTCAAAAGCGGGGTCTTATTTCGGAGGTTTGTCCGTAAAAATGTGAGTGAGTCACACTGGCAATCTCTAGTACCTTTGAGTTTGAGAGACCATGTATTGCGGCAGATGCATAACAGCATTCTTGCTGGGCATTTAGGTAGAAAGAAGACCAGGGAGAAAGCGCTACAGAGGTATCCGTGAAGACGTAAATAACTGGGTGAACCGATGTGATTCGTGTGCAGCGAATAAGATGCCTACCCATAGCCCTAGAGCTCCTATTGGAGACATGAGAGTCGGAGCACCGCTTGATAGACTTTCGACAGATGTTCTTGGACCTTTCCCGAAGACGCCTCGTGGGAATAGGTTGATACTTGTGGTGACTGATTACTTCACGAATTGAGTCGAGATATTCCCCATACAAGATCACACTGCTGTTACATGTGCGCAGAAGATTTTGGATGAAGTTATCAACCGATTTGGATCTCCACTAGATTACCAGGGTTCTAATTATCGAAGTGTATAGTTTGTCGAGCTATGCCGTTTACTCGAAATACGAAAAACTCGGACATCTGCCCGACATTCACATTGTAATGGGAAACTTGAGTGTTTCAACCGAACCTTGGTGAGGATGATTCGTGCTTACCCGAAAGGCCAACAACGAGAGTGGGACGTTCATTTGGGATGCCTCGCTGCTGCTTACAGAGCGACTCCACATGAAAGTACCGGGCTGACCCGAACTTGTTGATGCTAGGCCGTGAGGTGAGACTTCCCGCAAAACTGTTATTTGGCAGTGGTGATTCTGATAATGGTCAGATCATGTCATATGGTGAGTATGTCGATCAGCTACGAGACAAGATGCAGCATGCGCATGACCTTGCTCGCAAGCACATGAAAGTTGCAGTGAAGCGACAGAATAAATCCTATGATGCTAAAGGGATGTTACACCTATTATTTTCTCGATGCCTTCGAGATGGATCGAGAAATTTCTCGGCTGAAACAGGGAGGGCAGAACTGGGACCCCTGACGACATCTCCCGGTTTGCTCCCGGTTCTATCTCGATCGAAATGTCCCGGTTTTCGAGATGGATACGATATTGATCGGTAATCGCGAAGGGGGTCCCGGTTTCAATATGTCCGTGTTTTGTTGCCCTTAATTTGACCTATCTTAACTTCTCAGGCGATAAGTGTGTTGCGCGGGAACCATATTTTGGGGGCGCTCGTCGCATACGTATATCGCGGTCAAAATAGAATAAAAAAAATATTTGAAAGGTGTTTTCCATGTTATTCATCGTTTATTCGTTATATCTATGTCCTGATGGTTCCTGTTATATATAAATTATGAATATATAATTAAATAATCTTCTCTCACCTCGATAATTGATTGTATATCTCACTAGTATCAAACACGGAATAAAGGACACATCAACGGAATATTATCTGAATAATAATGATATGGAAGCATCCGTTAATTATTGTTCTATAAAGTTTTTTGGGGATCAAACTTGGATCTGTTCAACTGAAAAATGAAAGTTATTTTACATGCTTGACCGGTGTATTAACCTCGATGTCTAATTTGTTTTATTTTTTGGCATTATTCATTGCAGATTCTATTTTACTGAGAATTACAGTCTTGTTTTCTAGTTCAAATAAGGAGATTATATCAACAAAGTTTATTTGTGACATAAGCTTGCCTGGAAATGGTTAGCGGAAATACTTACAATAGGAACTAGCGGTGTTGATAATCCACGCCACAGCGTGGATCCAGCTGGAAGAGCTCACCCTGTTAGTGACACAACAAGCAAATCGTTTACAGCGGTATGAAACCAGAGCTTTAACTCCGCAACCAGTTTTATCCCTAGAGATCGGAAAGTTCCAGTCTTTACTGGATTCCCTGAGAAATCCGGTTTATTCGTGGAGGAATGGATCGAACTGATGAACAGTGCATTTCGAACATGGAACGTTCCTGTGGGAGATCAGATGGATGTCATACTTGACTACCTAAGGGCTCAAGACAAACAGACAGCTAAATTGATGCCAGAAGGGGGCAGGTCAGACATCAAGAAAATATTTGAAACGCTGCGTCAGGGGGCCTGTTAAAGGACTTTTATGAGAGGACGCAGCACAGAAATGAGAACATTCGTGCAAACGCTTATGATCTGCAGGAGTAAATGCAACGTGTTTCAGGACGGGACGAAAGCTGGGTCCCAAATCCTGAATTGGCCCTCAAGGAACAATTCGTTACGGGCTTAAGTGATACTGCTGTTCGACGAGAGTCCAAAACCAAATTACGCGACCATCCAGAGATGTCATTCATGGGCTTGATGCATACTGCGATCATGTGGAGGAGGAGGAGAGTCCCCAGGGCTACTGCTAGTCGATCTCCCCTGTCTGCTCCGATAGAGAGCACGTTAGAGAAGGATGCAAAAAGTGAGAATACAGACATTCTCAAACAATTAGTGCAGCAACAGGGAGAGATAGCCAGTTTCTTGAAGAAAGTCCCAAACTACCCTGTTAGACAATCGGGTGGGAAAAGGCCAGTCAAGGATGACCAGGGTCGGGTACTTTGTTGAGAATGTTTCAGTCCCGAGCACATTCGACGTAATTGTCCCGTTTGGAACAGAAATCAGGATTTATAGATCACCATACTGTTGGGGGCCAAACAGTAGAGGATGTACCACGCTTCATACAGGCCAGGCATGCAGATGAGTTTCTAGACAGGGTAATTGGAGAGTGTCCCGTGGTTAGGATGGAAATCGGCGGTGTTCCGATATAGTGCCTGCTGGATACGGGATCGCAGGTCACCAGCATCAGCGAGACCTGTTTCAACCTGAACTTCAAGCCCAAAGGATATGTTTCTGTGGAGGTGAAGTATCTGCACCTTAGAGCCGCTAAATATCCCAAAAGTTGGGTGCATGGAGGTGGACATTTCCCTATTTTGGAAGTGACTCAAAAGTCAAGCAGTAATTGTGGTCAAGGGCAACCCTTCTATAAAACATCGGATTGACACTGGTGACCACGCACCCATCAAACAGAAGCACCGTAGAGTATCTCCTCGTCTGTTACAGGAATTCAAACATATCTCAGACCTGGTGGAACATGGAGTACTGCAAAAGAGTAACAGCCCCTGGGCCTCGCCAGCCGTGAAAGTGCGTAAGCCGGATGGTACCATAAGGTTCTGCTGTGACTATCGCCAGTCGAACAAGGCGACTAGGAAGAACGCGTTTCCCATTCCACGTGTGGAAGTGTCCCTCGATGCTCTAGGCAGTGCTCGGCTGTTGATCTCACATCTGGGTACTTTCAGGTGAAAATGGATGAGCAGGATCAGCCTAAAACTGCGGTGACAACACCGTTCGGATTATTCCACTGAAAAAAAAATGCCATTTGGACTTTGCAACTCTTCGGCAACATTCCAGCGCTTTATGGAGTGTTGTCTTGGGGATTTGCAATGGAAAGTCTGATGATTTACTGGACGATATTCTAGTGTACAGCTCGGACTTTGAAACACACATGGAACGTCTAGATAAAGTACTGACCAGATTGAGTGACCACGGCTTGAAATTAAAATCAAGCAAATTACAAGCGTCTGGTCCGTCTTTCATAATTCAGCCGTCGTCCATTAAGGAATATCCGGGTCCATAATCCAAAGACAATCATAGTATACATAAATTTAGGCTAGTTTCCTTCAAGAGAGAAGAGGTCAACAATTTTCAACGATGCCGGCAAGACATCATGATGTTCCAAAAATATCAAATCCGTATCGCTGATCACTATTCTTAATCTATAATATTCGCTGTAAAGTCGTCATCTAGAGAATGATTTATCTCAGTCACGCTTTGATTGTGAGTGATCATTTGAGCACCATGGGGATCTTGAAGCACATGGGTTCATACGGCCCCTAGTCCCGGGTTAAGCGGAATTAGACAAGTTACGAAACGTAACATCATAGATCTTGCATGCTACGCTCGTATTTTGCTATCAGCATGCGATAGGTGTCGCCAAATTTGAGAAACTTTGAGTGGAGGCGCTTGGTGGTGCTTTTTGCTGCAGACCGAGGTCAAGTTCTTAGGACACATAGTGTCTGGGGAAGGAATCCAGACAGACCCAGAGAAGGTCGCCGTGCTTAAGAATTGGCCAACCCCTACCTGTGCAACAGATCTCCGACGGGTACTGGGCTTCGTGGGATACTACAGAAGTTTTGTGAAAAAGTTTCCATGTACTGCTGCCCCACTTCACCGTCTGGTGGGCAAAAGTAAAAATGGAGAAACTATACCGTTTGAGTGGACCACTGCGCGCCAGAAGTCATTTGACAAGCTCCGTGACCAGATGTGCAACCCCCCAGTCCTGGTTTATCGTAATTGTTCGCTTCCGTTCATTTTGACCATTTACGCGAGTTTACAGGGCCTTAGGGCGATACTTTCACAATACCAGGACGGAAAGGTATGTCCAGTGGCTTATGCCAGCCGAGGGTTGCGACCCACAGAACGGAATGATAAAAACTAGGGTTCTTTCAAGATGGAGTTACTCGCCCTTAAGTGGGCTATTGGTGAAAAGTTCCGTGAGTACCTCCTGCATTCCAAGTTTGTGGTTTACACCGATCATAATCCCTTGAAATACCTCTCTACTGCTAACCTGGGGCAACAGAACAAAGATGGGTATCACAGTTGGCAGATCTTTGAGGTGGTGTATAAATCAGGTAAAAACAATGCAAACGCAGATAAATTATCGAGACTGCTCCATTATGTGGACTCTGAAGATGAAGTCATTGTGACGACAGCGGAGGTTCAGGCCACCTTATGGCCTGTCACGACTGAGAACCATAATGGAAACCCGTCAGCGGCGATGGAACATTGTTCGGTGGACTGTACAGCTATTGGTGACAATGGTGACCAAGGGTGCTCAACTGACAAAGTAGCTGAACTACAAGCTGCAGATGAAATGATTGGCGAGGTAGTGAACTTCATGAAGCACCATCAGAAGCCTAGTCGTGGGTACACATCGAATCAGCCCAAGGAAGCTCAGAAGTTGCTTGGCCAATGGCATCGACTCCGAATGGATGGTGCGCTCTATCGTGTGGTGCAGGACCCCCCAGATGGTGTCGAGTTCCGGCAGTTGGTGTTGCTTCATATCTTGCGTAAGGAAGCAATCCAAGGAAAACATGATCACGCTGGACACTTTAGTGACCGACGAACACTAGAATCAATGAGGCGTTGTCATTACTGGCCCTCTATGAGTGCAGATGTACAGCAGTGGACACGCAGCTGCAAGAGGTGTGCCTTAGCTAGAGACACCCTTCCACATCCTCACACACATCCGGTTTGTATGGAATCTCTCTGGAATCTGTGGCTATGCATTTTACGTTGCTAGTATTGACTGACATGTTCACCAGATTCTGCATGGCAATAGCAACTCGAGACAAGACAGCACGGACAGTCGCCACAGCCCTTGTCAAATATTGGTTTCCTTACTTTGGATGTCCGGGACGTTTGCATTCAGATAAAGGACGAAGTTTTGAGGCATTCATCATCGAAGATCTTGGCAAGTGTTGTGGGATCCACAAAAGTCGGACAACCCGTACGATCCGCAGGGAAATGGTGGCTGCGAGAGGTGGAACAGGACCATGCATGAAATGCTCCTAACTCTAACCCTGAAAAGAAGAGACGATGGAAGTACCATTTGCCTGAGCTCACATTGGCGTACAACAGCCACGTTCACACATCAACCGTGTACCCTCCATTTAATCTCATGATGGGCCGTGATGCGAGGCTGCCCATGGATATAACCATGGGATCGGGTACCAGTCCGGAGTAGGTGGAATCTTCAACAATGGACGAGTGGGTCAGTACCCACCACGATCGGCTAAAGACAGCGTCAGGAAACGGATCTTATGATCGAGTTTTGCCAGGAGCTCTCATCAAACCTCGGGATCACGTACTGCTGCGGAACCACACGCCACGTGGTTGTAACAAGATCCGGGATAAATGGGAGTCCGACCCATATAACGTAGTAGGCTAGAGTAACCCAGATGTCCCAGTGTTTAGGATACGTCCGGAGAAAGGTGAAAAATTGGTGAAGGTGGTTCATCCTAATCAGCTAAAACCATGCACGTTCTCCATGGAGGCTCCGGCAAAGCGAGCTAGTAGAACTGCTAAGCTAACAAATGGACATCCAGAAGCTCAGGAGCCAAATGTCGTCAGGTTTTATGTGTCGTTCTACCCCGATGCAGAGGGCGATGAACACCTTGCCGATGTTGCTACTCCGAGAATACCATTACTGAAAGAGGTTCCAGAGCAGATCAGCGACCGTGGCCACGTGGAGTTAGCTGATGATTCTCCAGTTTGGAGACGGTCAACTCGATCAACCCGAGGTATTCCGCCACAGAGATTACTGCTAGCTGTCCAATCCGAAGTGATAGATTCAGGACCAGAGATGAGAATGCTGGAGAGAGCGAAGTCGAGGTTCTCCTCTTACCAGAGGTAGTTGACAGCGGGATGTTGTCAATTCAAGAAGGGAGGAATGTGAACGTGATATTATACAGCCCTGTATATTGAGAGTGTGCCAGTCAGAGTTGTGCCCCCTGTATCAATCTGTACATGAACAGTGACCGACTTCGCCTAATGAACTGTATCAATTGTGTTAGACCATCCTTTGTTCTTTTATATCAGTATTAATTAACTGAGTGCCAAATATCTTATTTTTATTTACTTTTCAGTAAATTTTTGTAATTTGTATGCCGTGTCACGTGACCTAAACAAGGACTTCCGCCCAATACGTTCAGTCGACGTCGATATAAGGTCCATGTTGTGTGGCGAGAATTGTAACAAAATACGGTGTGGTCCAGTCCCAACCTTCATGTGTATGTCTTGGGAATAGCTCTGTGAGGTGGAGTTAGCGCAGTATGGATTCCTGCGCACGACAGTAGCTTCACTCTGTGTCACTGCCCTTTGTCCTGTATTCAACACTCCTATTGCTGTGGTATATTTCCACAATAAACTAACATACGAGAACTATTATTGGATTTTGGTGGTCAATTATTTGATCTTACACAAAAACAAAAGGCTTTAAGCCATTCTGGCTTTGGACCTTAATAATAATCTGAACAATAATAAAAGTCTTCCGATTTTCATTGGAAGCCTAATAATAGGCTTTCGATAGCAAACTGTATGAATCCCTGTGTACCTGTTGATTGTATGTCTCTTCCCATCTGTGATCAAGCAGATTAATTTACCTTTAAACATGTGTCCAGGGTTATCTGACAGTTGTGTACATGTAGGTCACACACACAAGCAAATAGCCTTTATGCTCGTATGCTTCAGATGGAAACTCATACACTTTGGCTATCAGTTGTAGAGAAAATATGCCTATTGACAGAAATACTTAGTTGTATAATACATGTAGCTGTGCAATATGATAATTATGGCTGGGGCAGATAACATTCACAGTTTTGTCATAGCGCAAGTGAACATCAGTGAATCAGGGTTTAGGTTATGCCCTCAAACATATATTAAAGAATAGCCTTATCGGTGTAGCAATTTCCTGGGCTTATTAAATGCTGGTAATGACACAAAACATCCAATGGGCTTCTGGTTGAGCACCCAACAATCCTGTACACCAAATTTGAAGTCTCTAGCTGGAACGGTTTAGCTTTTATCACGTTCACATCGTCAAACAGACAATTTCTGTGACGTTGCCATGGAAACCACAACAATCATCACAATGTACCCAAATTTGATAGGCTTGTGGTTGATTAATCAACAACAGTACATATAGCAAATATGAAATCTCTATCGCCAACGGTTAGGCTTTTATCGCGTTCACAACGTCATATGGAAATTTTCCGTGTCGTTGCCATGGAAATCTCAAAATTCCACATTTAATATGCTTGTGGCTGACCACCCAACACTCCTGTATACCAAATTTTAAGTCTCTAGAAGCAACAGTTTTGCTTCTAGAGCGGTCACAAGAATTGCTGAAGACTGACGAACATGCCGACGACAGGACCACTCAGCCTAATAGGCTCAGGGATAAAAATCATTGTAATGTACCCAAATTCAAAAGGCTTGTGGTTGACCACCCAACAATCCTGTGCACCAAATTTGAAGTCTCTAGACGCAACGGTTTGGCTTCTAGACCGGTCACAAAAATTGTTGACGACTGACGACTGGACAACCGGACGTACATCCCAACGAGAGAACACCACAGCCGAGGGGTGAAAAGAATAAAACATTTTTTCTCAAGTTTTTTCTGGTTAAACTGTTGCACGTACGCAACATATTGATATTTATGTATTCCTAATTTTATGTAAATCGTCCAGTCAGTCAACGTGTGTACGATCCTTGGAAAGCAGGAAATTAAAAACACTGAAGTCATTATCCCTTAATTCATAGTTCAATTCAGTGTATATTACAGGACTTGACTTTGGTTACAGTCAACTGTTTATTTCTGTGTATTATTTTCCTGATCAATTTTTATATTCCGAAATTCACTGACGCTAGTAAATTTCAATTTATGAGACCTCTGAAATATCAGGATATGTAGGGCCCTCGGTGGCCGAGTGGTCTAAGGCGCTTCGCTGGTGACCGCTAGCCTCACACCGCTGAACCGGCACGGGTTCGAGCCCAGCTGGTCCATGTGTGAAAGTTTGTCAGTTACTTGCCGTAGGGCGGTGGTTCTCTCCGGGTACTCCAGTTTCCTCCACCAACCAAACTGACTGTCACCGTATGAGTGAAACAAACTTGAGTGTGACATTAAGCCAAATTCCCTCCCTCCCTCTTCAGGATATGTAGGACAGAAATGTCATCTCCCGTTGAGGTACAAGAGCGAACGATGTTTTGACGACTTACATTACAACAACATGAATTGAAACACATCGTGACAGACTCTTCCGTGAATAATATGTTCAGCAAATAACTATCAAGATTCGCTTTATATTACTCATGGATATTATGAAGAGATACGTAGCTTGAGGTGATGAAATTCGCAATCCCAATGATTTGTACTTTAATTCAGCCAAAGTTCACTTCTTTTAGTTTCTGTTCACAGCCTTGTCAAGCCCAAAGCATCGATTTCAATCCAATAAAAATGGAGGGTCAGCGCTAAGCATCCTGGGAGTTGATTTTAATTTTGATATTCTACCGCGAGATCTCGTTGTTTTGAGATTGTTGTTGTGTGGCCGCCATTATCTCAAAATCGGTGTGAACAGGGTGTATTTTGATGAAGAAAACGCGACGTTAAACCTTAATTCTCTCTCTCTCTCGCTTAGTTCCAATCACTATCAAATTATAACGAGTTCCCAGTTCAAGATCTTCTCCACATTTGGCACTGGGACCGTAAGTCCCAACTCTGCTTTATTATTTTGAAATCTTCGTGACAAAGCGATTTTGACCCCAATAGGTTCAAGTCAATCCAATAGGGCTGCACGCACAGAGATGATGTAATTGGTAGTGTCACATGGTCTTTGCCACAAGGCTAATCTTACTTTCGCTCAACCCGGACGTCATTCTCTCTCGCCTCTGACGTAATTTGACCTCACCTCTGACATAATCTAATGGTGGCACCATACAGTGAGTAGCTTATAGCGCAAAACAAATATACTCGAAATGTATCTCAGCCATGAAGTTGATTATTCTCTAAAAACATGTCAATCCACGAAGAAATTTTCAAGGGGAGAAGATACGTATATATATGTAACGAAAGTGCAGGTTGACAACGACCCCTTTCATAAATCACAGCTTCTGAATGTTACGTGACTATGTGAAATCGAAAGTTACATTGTGTTTATGTGTGCGGTTGACTTACCTGATGGAATTCAACGCTGTAATTTTCCTGGAATGAACTATGATAATCCGTGAGACAGACAATGCCTCGAAATCCCGGTGAAGTTATCTCAAACGATCAGTTGGAACGGTGAGAGGGACGCTGGTGAGCTACTCGCTTCGCTGTGGATGACGTCAGTCAGGAATCCGGAAGTCGGTTCCAGTGAATATGTAGATGAGGGACAGTGAACTTTGCGGTCTTCGTATGAATTAACTAGAGAGAGTTGGAAGCTGAGATTTACCAGTTATGTCCGTTATGAATCATGGTTTGTTCCTCCATAGCCATATTTATCCAGCGAAGTCCAGATAAACTGATCGGGAAGTGTTGTAAGTGACAATAAAGAGGGCGCTGTCATCTTCGACGTCTGTTTCTACCTTTATCCACAGAAGAGCGGTAGCCCTATATAAGCCGGACTCCCACTGAAACGAGGCAGACCAGCAGAAACATCGAGGTGAGAGCACACGCCAAATCATTTGGGGAGAAGAAATCCAATATCTCGCCGGGCCGGAGAAAGGCCGCCGCCGAATTGGAGAAAGGCCGCCGCCGAATTGGAGAAGTACCGCCGCCGAATTTGTGCCGCCGGGCCGGGACCAGGCCGCCGAATATTATAGCATCATCATTGCATACATTTACACACACTTACATTCACATGTCCGGGCTGTGTTTACTCTGCTTCGATCTCTATCCGCCTTCAACCGTATCGCACAGTTGAACGGATATTGCGCTGGGAGTTAAGAGTAAAGACACTTCTCGTCAATGGTTATTCTTATTCTCTACCGTACGCTAGTACGGGCTCAGCTCTGGGAATTAACTAACGGCGTCAGTGTCGATAGCATGGCCATACATTAGCCGCATCTCTCCTTGCCTTCAACTGTAACGCACAGTTGTTCAGGGATTGCGCTGTGGTTAGTGTATCTATTAAGCTATATCCGGTAGGGGATGCGAGTCTCTGTGAAGAGGATATAGTTACACCAAATCATACACAGTTCCTACATAAACAATTATTCATGCACACATGTACTTAAACCACAACCCACGGGTTGAAATACATTCACGCTAACACCCACAAGCTATAGGTTCGAGCCTATAGCTTGATATATATACACCTACCCAGTCAATCGTACGATAAACGATTATCCATTCACGGCCCCATAAGCATACAGTCTCTCACCACCCTGTACATATATTGAGTAATTCACGGCCAATGATAGATTACTACTGTCTCATACAGTAGTATATAGAGGGGGAATCCTTGACCAGATGCCAATCTATTGCGGATGACCCTGCAGTAGTATAGAGAGAGGGTTCAAGGGTCAACTGACCATACAGTAGTATAGAAGGAGGGTTCCTATACTAGTTGACCATACAGTAGTATAGAAGGAGGGTGCCGATTCCAGGTGCCCATACAGTAGTATAGGGAGAGGGTTACTAGACAAGGTGCCTGCCTATCCACCGTGTGTTATCGATGTCCGATCCTATGTGGACCGTGTAGCCGTGAACTCTAGCCTTGATGATTCATCCTTGGAGCCGGGCCGCGGAGTGAGTCGCCGTGAGCGGGGTCGCTGAAGCCTGGGGGTGTATTCCTACGAGGGGTGCCGTCTGCTGCTGTGGTGAGCCGTGCAGTTGAATAGTCCTGCGGTGTTACAGAGAGACGGGCCGGTGCCGTAGAAGCCTTTGTACTGTGATAGTACTGTCGTGCCCAGGCCGTCCGCATCCATTGACGGTTATCAACGCTTGGAGGGGCTTAGTCGTGTAAGACGAGACACGACGACGACGAGAAGTCCATACCACCCGAGGGAGGAAGACCGGGGGAAGGAAGACACACGTCGGACATAACCACGGAGGGCCTAGTCGTGTAAGACGAGACACGACGCAGTGTTCATCCATACGGGAGTGAACGAAGACCTGGGGAAGGAAGCTAGACGCTGGACCTTACCACGTATATCTGGGGAAGGACGATAGACGCTGGATCCTACTGCAAAGCCCTGGGGAAGGAAGATAGAAGCTGGACCCATCCATGAGAGAACCGGTCGTGACCAGACTGTGGCTGTGACCAGGCCTGCTCGCGTTATAGCTAGGGCTATATATATTTTGTATATATTTTCTATTGAACTTCGGTTAATGATAACTATAAGAGTACAGATAATTCATAGAGTAGGGATCTTCTTTGCAGGGATTGTACGCTACCACGATTTGAATCCTGTATACCTGCTCAAAGAATTATATGTCAGTATTGCATTAATTTGCTTTGGTTGTCATTACAGGTCTTCCTTTCCAACCTCCTTGATCCAGACAAGGTGACAGGTTGAATCGAACTCCCTCGTTGGCCAGGATCAGTGCCCGAGTGCGTTCCCAGTAGCCTGACAGTTTGTCTTGGGGACCCTGCGCACTCTGTGGATCTGAAACATCCATTATCCCACGTTATAGAAGTAAAAACGTTTCATATATATATTATACCAACCTATTGTTTTCGTTGAAGTGTCGATCGGTAATGTTGAGAGCTCTGCACAAATAACACATAGTAGCACAACAGAGACAAGTCACCTTGTTACAGCCCACTACTTTATAAAAGTTCTTTCCGCACTTATAGCACGTCCTCAACATGGCCTCTGTCATCTTGTTCTCGATGAATTTTCGCATCGACGTTTCACCACTTTTCTCACATCGAAGAGGGACATGATTGGGCTCTTGACAAAGCCTGCATATTAACAAATGGAAATCCTATTTTTGCGGACTCAAAATGGTTGAAGGGTTTTTGCCAATGCTTCAACCCATAAATGTGTGTGGAAGGTTGTCTTTGAAAGAAATACTGGCAAGTTTAAATTTGTAAGAATAAACTAATTCAGTCAAATAAAAGAGTCATCTGGCAAATTATTGCATAGGATCAGTTTGGCAATCATTATAAGGATGCTTCAAACAATTTTAGTGAATCAAACAATGTATTCTATCTTTATATCATAAACGATATTACTGAGTAAAAATAGACTCGAGTCACACATGAACTTTTATCAATTTATCCAACAATACCTGCAGGATTCCTTGAGACATTCCGGATTGAGGCATTTAAAGACTGTATCATTAGGATCTGGCATTATGATTGCGAAAGTACAGAAGGGACACCAGACGAGGTCAGGAATGTCAGCCTGTTTAATCTCCTCTTCTTGGAGTCGACGGAGAACATTAGAGAACACGCTACTACGTAGGACCGTCTGTAATGTCTGCAGTGGGAACTTGTGCTCACAACACTCCGACATACACGGAAACTCAAACTTACTCTGTCCAATCAATACCTCTGCCGAACGTCCCACACACTCTTCACAGAAGAGGTGCCCACCTGCACACACCACCATGTCTTCAAACTTACACTCATCGTCATAGCAACAGGCACACTCAATCAATTCAACCACGGCTTCGTCCACGTGGTCTGTAACCATGGGAACATAGAGAATAAAAGTCAATTCAACACACCATACATGGTTTGAGATAATCAACAATTACGATAAAGGTCTCATAACTGCTCATCCATGACAATCAATCTGATTAAAACCAGATCTGGAAATTATGCTCCCCGTCTCACATGTTGCTGATTTAAGATCTGGGAACAGACCTACCAAGGATCAATCAACAATACCAACAATTTGCAAACCAATCAGGAATTAATCACGATTACACAATCAATCGTCGAGCATTGCTCAACCAATCAGAGGCCAACCAACCAGGGATCAAGAGCTGTCAACCCATAATTGGTCAACCAACTATCAGTCAGCCAACCGGAAGCCAATAACAATTACAGAACCAATCATCAAGCAACCAAATATTGGCCAACTTACTATTGGTCAACCATAACTCAACCAACTATTTGTCAACCAATCATTAGTCAACCAACCAGTGTTCAAGCAACCATTCATCAAACCATTGATCAATCAAGGCCAAAATTAAAAAGTTGTTTGTTTGGGGTATCAAAACCTTGCTACAAACCATATGTCCGTAGGTTAATTTTTATTTTATTTATTATTTCATTTTTAGAAATTTGAAAATCAATTTTCATATTTCTAAGCTTAAACTTACTTTCACATACCTTATGGCTATCGTGTTCTTACGCGATGGACCATTGTAATTACATTACCACAGAACCAAAAATAGTCCCTGTGGTCCCCAATGCCCATGCGCGAATACCCAGAATCATCTCTGATCTGACCACGTCACTTCCTTCTTTCCTATTTCAAACGCAGTGTGAATAACCCAATAGCGGGGAGGCTGGAAGGGTTATCACGGTATGTGAAGGTAAGTTCAAGCTTAGAAATATGAAAATTGATTTTCAATTTTTTCAAATTTCTTATGCTGTAAAACTTATCTTCACATACCTTGTTGCTAGAATATCATAGCAGGACGGAGGGAATAGTGGTCGAACAGAGAAGAATCTCGGCATAGGTGAAAAGAGTCAGTACGATAATCGAGCGCCATAAAAGCAAGTAAGATGAGGATATGGCTATCGATATAATCACCGGTCCCCAAGAAGAGGGGCCCATGAACAAGCTGACAGGCACTAAACCATAACCTCTCTACGCCCCCTCCCCATCTTTTGTTTAAAAGATGGGGAGAGCAAGTACTTACCACATGTTTAAAAAACTGGTAAAAACACTAGGTAGTCGAGTGCGAGATGGACGGGTCCGCAACAGACTGGCCCGGCTGTAGAAATTCCAGGGTTTATGTCCAGGGTTGACTACAAATCCATGGAATTAGGCTGGAATCCCTGGAAATATGCTGGAAACCATGGACAATGTCCATCATTACAATATTCTGGATCACAACATATGGATACCATGGACGAGGTCAATGGACACCATGAATATGGGGAATTCACCACTTCTTCAGCATGAAAATTCTGATCAAAAACCATAGGCATTGTGGACTTAAGACAATTTTTCACAGAAATGAGTGTGGAAAAAATTAGAATATGCAACTTGCACTATTTCTTGTGTTTTAAATGGGCAGTAACTTTATCCATCTAGGTAAATCAAGATGGTATATCGGAGAAAATACCATCCAGTGGTAATTTTGTAAAAAATGTATGTGACCTGTTTGTCGTTATTCTCTAAGATCTCATACAACAAGCCAATCACAACAATTCTGTTATCTCTGGTTTTGTTATATATATGCTTGAATGTAACCAGTTATATATAAATAACTGTGTTTGGTACAGCTACCAAATTATGAGGAAACTTTTTTATCCAGTTGTAGTCTAGATGCCTACACAAACATTAGTTGTCTCGGTCCATATTTCATGGAGTTATGCCCTTTTGTGACCTGTAGTTGAATGTACAAGTTATATCTGCAGGTCCGTGTTCGGTAAAGCTGCTAAATTTTGGAAACTTATTGATCTAGTTGTATTCTAGAAGCGTACAAAAAACAATCATCGTCTCGGCCCTTAGTTTATGGATTTATTCCCCTTTTCGGGTGTACTAATCTTGGAGATGCTTGAATGTAAACAGTTATATCTGAAGAACTGTACTCAATACAGCTACCAAATCTTGGAAATTTATTATCTACTTGTATTCTACATGCCCACAAAAAATTATTCATCTCGGCCCTTTTTTGTGTATTAATCTAGATAGGATTTTGTGATATATATTCTTGAATGTGGCTGTTATATCTGCAGAATTGATGATATTCTCTAAATTAGAAAATTTTACAAGTAAATTTCTTGTTATTAAGCTAAAACTTACCTCACTTGTTCCACATGGAATATGCATTCCTTGTTCCACATGGAATCACTTAGTAAGAATTCAAAATATCACAGTTCTCTGCCCTGCTAGTCACGCGCATACTCACACCAACACTTCCTTCTTGTTCTACCGAGCTACACCATCAAGTAGTGTACCTCAGAGGGGAAGGCAGGTCGGCATCACTGGAAGTGAGGTAAATTTTAGCTTAACAACAAGAAATTTACTAGTAAAATTTTCTACGTTTTTGCGCTGAAAACTTACCTCACTTCCACTATATGCATAGAATACCACAGAAAGGATGGCGGGGAAGGTGATACATACCGTGGAAAGCGATAAAGGTGAGCAGTGTGACTAGTCAGAATAGAAATCAAACATATATGTTTATGCCTGTGGTTTATAGGAACCACTGTCGCTACTCTGACTTCAAGGTCGAGTCGCATACACGCCCCCCCCCCCCCCCCTTTCCGAAAGGGAACGAGAGGAAAATGGACTCTCCACAAAGCAGAATGAAAACTGTTCGTTCGATCTTTTATCTTGCTACCTTGCTGGCCCCGGTCTCATAGAAACCCTCTGTGCTGTTACTAGGGGGCCGATGGAGTAGAGGTCGTCACATACTAACGCCATGTCACGGATGTAGAATGAGGCAAACGTCGTACTTGACCTCCAGTAGCAGGCCCTCATAATACCCGTCACAGTTCTATTAGTCCGCAAAGGCCATGATGCCGCTAGTGCTCTAATCTCGTGACCAGAACCGTTTACAAGCGCGCCTTGTCTATCCGTAGCTGTGGAGTACGTTAGTCGAATCGTACTATTGAGCCAACTTGAGATAGTATTTTTCATTATTTCTTGTTTGGCACGAGGATCGAAAGGAATAAGCAAGCGCCTCCTACCAGCCCTACGAGCTTCAGTACGATTCAGATAACACGCAAGTGCACGAACCGGACACATCAACATGCCAGATTCAAGACCGGGCGAAAGGAAATCAGATAAGGCTGGAATTGTGAACTCTCGAGATATGGTATCGTAGACAGCTTGATTCTTAGCCACGAACTCAGGGACTGTTGAGAGAATGACTTTAATCCAGATCCTAGAGTGTCTGACGTTCCACCTATCGAGCGCATACAGCTCTGACACACGAGTTGCCGCGGCGAGAGCCAACAAAAACGAGGTTTTGTAAGATAACATATTGAGATCAATTGACTCTATTGGCTCGAAGGGTGCCTCCCCTATTCGCCGAAGTTCCAGGGCAAAGTCCCACTTCGGCAACTTCGGGGTGACTGACTGACCCGAAATCTAGACCGATTTGATGAGCGCAGTCAAATTCGGATCAGTCGAAGGATTAATCCCAGTACCCAGAAGAATAGGCTGAGCGATGGCTGCTCTGAACCTTCTATCGTAGCGGGTACCAGGCTCCTATCCTGGAACAGGTACAATGTGAACTCTGCTACTTGAGGAATAGTGGCTCTGGATGGATTGATATCCCTCTCTCCACACCAAACATCAAAGTCTGTCCACTTTGATCGGTATACAGCGGAAGAGGACGGTCGAATCGGTTGTACCATTCTATGCCCAACTTCAGCAGAAAATCCCGCCTGAGCAAAGTGTCCCTTGAGCACTTGCACACTTGGTAGTGGAACAGCTCTGGCTGGCTGTGGAATATTGACGTCCCGGATTGGCGTAATAGGTTGTTCCAAACCGGAAGTCGTCGCGGTACATCTACCAGAAGATCCAGTAAGTCCGGGAATCACGGCCTTGCTGGCCACCACGGAACAATTAGATATACGACACAGATGTGTTCGTGGATCTTCCGAAGTACCTTTGCCAGGTTGGCTGGAGGCGGGAATGCATATGCTATCATCCCTGACCAGTCCTACGATAGGGCGTTCACTGCGTATGCCAACGGATCCGGGACCGGAGACATGAACAGGGGTAATAGATTGTTGCGCTGAGTGGCGAACAGATCCATGTGTGGCATCTGCGTACCTGGAAAGCGTACCTGAGATACAACACATATCACGAATCTTTAGATTTTTGGTATGTGCTTTAGAATAGGTTAACCGGAAGACTATACTGTGAAGTCATGTGGCTCTGTCAGTATGTCGGCACCTCTTCCCACTTCCCTTATATGTGTTGTAATCTCCCAGACATGAGTTATCTGTTTTAGTATGGCTGGGTGAAGTTGCCACTCTGTGGGAATTACCTGATTCCATCGTGAAAGCGATTCCGCTAAGGCATTCAGAACTCCCGGGATGTGCCTGGCCAACACTGATATGTTGTTGTCCCAACACAGACAGAACAGGATTTCCGCTTGGCTTTGTAATTGCGGAGATCTCGTCCCCCTCCCCCCTTGCTTGTTGATATAGGACACGACTGATGTGTTGTCCGTTGCTATCAGCAGGTTCTTGTCGGTCAATACTCTCACCGTGCGGATAGCATGTGTCACTGCCATAAACTCCAGCATATTTATATGGTACGGGAGTTCCTCGATTGTCCATAACCCGCATATCGACTTGTGACTCGATGTGGGCTCCCCATCCTTCCTTAGATGCGTCCGTGAACAGATGTGTTGGACGAAACGGAAGTAGGGACACATCCGGCATAACGTTGAGTAGATTCAGCCACCATCGGAGGCACTGTCTGACAAGAGGCGTGACAGGTATCCACCCGCTCAACTGCCTTTCGACCCATAGGTGATTGAAGTAAATCATTAAGGGATGAAGCTGCAATCGTACTCTTGGCTTTACGTCCTGTGTCGACGTCAAGAGGCCGATCATCGCAGCAAAGTGTAGAGCCCTGGCTTGAGATAACTAGAGAAACTGAGGTATCTTTGTCGCTATCTTTTGCCATCGATCTTCTGGGGGTTTTGCGAGAGCTAGTAGCGTATCGTATTTCATCCCCAGAAATTTGCGCATTTGCGACGGAGTCAGTTCTGCTTTCTCTTTGTGTGGGAGGTAACCCAGAGATGTCAGTATCCTTGAGACAAACTGCGTGTCTGAGATTAACTGCTCTTTGCAGGCATTCTTTAGCAGTGAGTTGTCGATATAAAAGTGGTACTTTATACCTAAACTGTGCAGGAATAGGACCACTGGTGTAAACACTCGTGTAAACACCCAATGGGTAGTTGAAATTACAACGCATATAAGGGAAGTGGGAAGAGGTGCCGACGTACTGACAGAGCCACAGGACTTCACAGTATAGTCTTCTGGTTAACCTATTCTAAAACACATACCAACAATCTAGCGAATCGTGATATGTGTTGTATCTCAGATACGCTTTTATTGTACCAGTTCATGTGGCAATTTGGATGACATGACCACACGGCCCCTAGCACCGCCATAAGCGGTATTAGATACAAATCTAGAGAGCTATGAACGGAAGTACTTGAAAGGCCGAAGGAGGTACTTGAATTTGGAAGCGTCGTTTGCCGATCATGAATCTTAATTACTTCCTGTCCTCCGGATGTATCGAGATATGAAGGTATGCATCTCTTAAATCCGGAGAAGTCAGCCATTCCCCTTGCTTGAGTACCGACCGGATGGGCAGGAAGGACTCCATGCGGAAGTGTGGCGGTGGAGTGAGATAATCCTTATTGAGGCGCTTGAGGTTGATATTCATGCGCATCTCGGACGTGTCTTTCTTGGGGACCAGAAAGACCGACGAATAGAACCCGGGTGTTTTGTCCCAAACCGGAAGCTCTATAACAGACGCATTCTCTATCGGCTTGTCCACAGAAGACTGTATTGCTGATAGATGAACCGCTCGCAAAGGAATGCGAGACGGAAGGGGAGTTGCAGTCAAGGTGGAATGATGTCGAACGATAGGAGGTAGCGGTGTCTAAGAGTTCGAATGACCTACGACTCCGCCCCGATAATTATCCAGTTCAACCAAAACAATTGAAGTCTTTCCACTACCGGAAGATATTGAATTGGCGAGACGGGAAACGCTAATTCCGGTGTTCCCGCCATACCGGAAGCCGCCCGGTATGCCCTTCTCCGCAAATACACGAGCATAGAAGACAAATGGGCATTGTGTACCAATAAGTCTTCCACAGCACCGGAAGCTATCTTCTGGTAGTCAGGAACGAGGTATATTCCCTCCTGTAACTGCTTTTCACTTTCCACGCCCGTCACCGAAAACAAACCATCCTTTTTGGCATTGAGAAATCAGTCCATGTGATTAATAATCGCCACTCCTTGGCGGGCTGTTTCCTCTAGTGTCGAGGCCTGCTTGTTCATGAATGGAACATTCGGGTTGTTAGGTAATTTCGTATTTGGAGAACACAAATATGGCAAATCTCCATTAACCTCTGCTCATACCGGAAGCTGAATGGCGAATCATGCACATTGTATGACCGTATATTCGGCTTCTGCACTGGGAACGGGCCAGAATATCCTGCAGGGCGGAAGCGAGCTCTAGGTCGTAGCCTGACTGCCTGTTTCTCCTGCGTAGCGGGTTCTGTTAACATTCTGTGGAACAAATCGCATACAGAACGAATAGCAATTGAGGATGGAAGTGTCAGTACCATTCTCGTAACCCGTGATGACTCCCCCGATTCATGTGGGACCGGAAGCTGCATATTCGGGATTAAGTCGTAGATACCGCAATTAAATCATAATATTTGCGGGCATCCGGATCAATATTGGTAGATTCGTAGTATTCTGAGCTACCGTACTGATCCCTACCCACTTCCATATCCTCCCGGGCTTCCTGCCAGTAGGAACTCTTGGAAGAGATAGCCCCCGTCATTTTGGCTCCCTGTTGCATAGACTGGTCAGTCGATCCCGGAATCGGTGAAGCACCGACCGAGATATGACTGGTCATAATCTCAATTCCTTCTGTCTCTGCTGTTCCGTTCCCTCAAGAATAGCAGCCAGAGTAGGATCCAAAACTTGAGAGTGAACCGGAAGCTGGGTCTTACGGGGTGTCTTAAACACTCTAGCACCTCACGCATGGCCTTGAGCACGGCCACTGTAAAGGTCGGTGGACTGATAAATCGGAAGCTCGGATAGGAGGGCGCATCACCCGAAGCATAGCGGGTCTCGTACCACGAATACCCCCGGAATTCGATAATTGCGCCAAGCCACGCAAGGACTGGTACGTTTTCGCAAGCGGATGTCTCGAAATTTGACCTACTTGTGAAGAGTCTTGATACTGCGTCACAGAGGCAGGCAAATAACTATAGGTACCTGTATATATACCCATCTGGCGTTGTGGGAACCGCAATCTCTGGTGGCTCATAAGGCTCGTAGTCATCAAAGCCTCGGCAGGGGGACGAGAAGGGCCACCAGAGAAACCGGAAGTAGTTTGGAGAAGGTTAGACTCACCGGTTGATAAAGACCGACTGGACAATCCAGGCCTCAACGGAGTTGAGGAAGGCTATCTCGCAAAATTTAGTATTAGGCGCCTCCATAGATAGTTCTCATAATCATAAGACATTACCGATCGAGCGATCGGCAATGACTGGCTCTCCGACACCGAGCCTGGACCCGTTTCCGATTTCCCTTCGTCGTCGTTTACAGGTGTCCGCTCGATAGGAACTTCGACGTCCACTGTCGTAGTTGTGCCGGTTTCCATATCTTCAAGAGTCCCTTCCACTTGAACGATCTGGGTCATTTTCTTACCTGATTGACCCTTCGCCCGGTCTGAAAAGGAAGAAACTAGAGCGGTAGGGGGCGCTTGTTTATCTTTACTTACGTTCAATAAACTGGCTTACGTAGGCCCCCCGATCGGCGCATCAACAAACTCCCTTGTATCCTCGATCACGCCTGATCGAAGCTACGATACATCTCGGAGACGGCGACATTAGGAGACACATTAGCATTATCGGAACAGGGCAGTGTCCCGGCTAGATAGGCTTGAAATAAGCCAGTTGCCCATACATCGCAGGCAGTGTCCCAGGTACATACTGTACCCTGGCGACATGGCGGACAGGTAAAATGTAGGTCATAGACGGGCTTTTCACCCCCACATGAAATACATCTGAGGCATATTTGCGGCCATAATGCTTGATAATCGTTAAGAATACTTCTCAAAGGTCTTCTTGCTGAATGTCAGACATCTTGAGGTAATCCAACTGTAGTGATTTCGCCAGAAAATGATCGATTTTCACGGAGCTGGGGAAAAAATGGCGTCCTTTATCTACTAGTAGTAAAATAAGAAGGAAGTGTTGGTGGGAGCATGGGCGTGACTAGCAGGGGAGAGAACTGTGTTATTTTGAATTCTTACTAAGTGATTCAACGTGGAACAAGGAATGCATATAGTGGAAGTGAGGTAAGTTTTCAGTGCAAATAACAGGACAATTCTGGATGATTAGTATAGCCATGATATGTTGCACATCCTCAGCGTATATTTTTCATATGCTTGGGGGAAACCGAGGGATTTTGTGAGTCTCACCCTAACGTTCAATTTGACATTGATTGGCGTTTGGTTCACCTTACACTTTCTGGAGAAGAACGTTTATCACAAACTATGTCTGAACATGATATCTTATTCACATTCACTTGCTACCAAACTATATTGTTACTATATTGGTCCACAATTCTAATTGTAACTAGATACAGTCGATCGAATACGATCAAGGAGGCATCCCATTTGCATCTTTAGTAAAGGAAACATTCATTATTTGTAAAGAAAGTAAAAACATAAAACATCATTAACAAAAGATACCTTGAGGGAAGGTACCCACATACCAAATTTGTCCGTTCAGGTCCAACAGTTACTGTCCGGAAATGCAATTTTACCTTGGCCCACAGGTAGCGCCACTTATAGGCAGATAGGCATAAAAAAAATAATCCCAACCGAGATCTTGAGGCAAGACCCTTGACCCTTGACATTGAAAATAGTATCAACGAAGAACACAGTCCATCATATAATATCAATGTAGAACAGAGTCCTTAGCATAGTACTAACGTAGAACACAGTCCATAGAATAGTATCAATATGATCATTTCACTAGTTCACTAATACTGATGTCCCGATCTAGTTCATTTTTGTACTCTCGGTTTGGGAAGACTACTAACACTTTCAGCAGAATTGTCAACAGTTTCACTGTCCGATACATTCGCTGAATTGTCCAGAGTTCCTCCGACAGTTTCGGGGTCAATGCCAGTGCAATCGTGACTGTTATCAATTTCATTCTCAATATCAGACGGAGCATTATCTGGACGGTCATCCGGGTCATAGAAGTACTTCATGCGGTTAACATGAGCCACCTGTGTCTTGCCACGGTCATCACAAGACTCTATTCGGAATTAAGCACCATTCGGTACCGACCATTCCAGAAATGACACAGTTTCCTAAATTGTCCCTTCTTCGTGTGTGGTGTATACAACCACACTCGTTCACCAATCCTGAATGGCGGTTGAGCAGCATTAGCATCTCGCATCATCTTTAGTCGTTGCTGAGCAATTACAACACATATAAGGGAAGTGGGAAGAGGTGCCGACATACTGACAGAGCCACATGACTTAATATGAGGTAACCCAGAGATGTCAGTATCCTTGAGACAAACTGCGTGTCTGAGATTAACTGCTCTTTGCAGGCATTCTTTAGCAGTGAGTTGTCGATATAAAAGTGGTACTTTATACCTAGACTGTGCAGGAATAGGACCACTGGTGTAAACACTCGTGTAAACACCCAAGGGGAAGTTGAAATTACAACGCATATAAGGGAAATGGGAAGAGGTGCCGACGTACTGACAGAGCCACAGGACTTCACAGTATAGTCTTCTGGTTAACCTATTATAAAGCAAATACCAAGAATCTAACGATTCATGACATGTGTTGTATCTCAGGTATGCTTTCATTGTACCTGTTCATGTGGCGACTTGGATGACATGACCACACGGCCCCCAGCACCGGCACAAGCGGTATTAGATACAAATCTAGAGAGTTATGATGGAAATGCTCTGACAACTCGTATATTGGTAATTGGTGAGCTGTGTCGCTGCGACAACTCGTGCACTGGGTATTGGTGAGCTGTATCGTCGTCAGATGAAAATGAAGACATTTAACACAAAAGACTTGTCTGTAAGGCTCGATGTCGACCCAGCTTCCCACAATGCCAACAAAGACCAAATGGTCTGTACAAGGGGCGGGTCTCGGGGACGAAACGTCCACCAGCAGAATCTCGCCATATACAGGTAGAAATTACAACACATATAAGGGAAGTGGGAAAAAGTGCCGACATACTGACAGAGCCACATGACTTCACGGAACCTGGAAACCACTTCAACACGATATTCCTCAGCATCTGTGAACGCATGAACGCGAGGTAAGAGAGACACATCCATTGGCAAACGAGCATCTCTTCCATGCAGAAGATAGAACGGGGGCTCTTGCACAGTCTCTTGTATACTCGTACAGAAGGCGAACAGAGCGAAAGGTATGAATCTGTCCCATTCACGGTGGTGATTACTCACATACATGGAAAGCATAGTCGCGATGGTATGGTTAAACCTTTCCACAAGACCATCACTCTCTGGATGATACGACGTAGGAGTTCACTTTCTGAGTGTTCGGGATATTACAGATCTTGGCCACAAGCTTTGAAAGGAAGTTACTGCCTCTATCAGACAACAGTACACGGGAACAGCCGTAACTACATCCTATTTCCTCTACGAACAGTTGTGCTGTCACTTTAGCATCGGCTGACTTAACGGCAAAGGCCTCGAGCCATCTAGTCAGATAGTCACTGAATATCACAATGTAACTGTTATCGTCATCTGTAGCTGGAAAAGGACCAAGTACAGCAACGGCGATTCTGTCAAAGGCTCCTTCTTCTGGAATGGAGAGTAATGGAGCAGATTGGCTGTTCTTTGGAGTCTTCTTGGTCGCACAAGACACACATAATTTCCCCCAATAATCAATGCCTTTGTACATGCCCCTCCAAAAGTAACGCTGGATTTTATTGAAAGTCTTGTTGAAACCCAAATGACTGGACATGCGGTCGTCATGACAGTTGGTAATCACATCATCAATATGGAACCGTGGAATATTAAACATTTATAAACAATGTTGGTTTTTATTATCAAATCAACCCTGCTATTGCTATGCCTATATCCTCCTTCAGGAGATCCCTTGCAGAATAAAAGTTCTCTCCCTTTACGGAGGTCAGCTGGTTAGTCTGTCCAAGCGCCTCATGAACACGTCTTCTTTTCTCTACTGCAGCCCGTAAGTGTGTTTTGTATAAAGCCGCAGAGTGAGGAGAGGCTGGGTTGGGCGATCAAAGCAATAGCAGGTTTGATTTGATAATAAATACCAACATTGTTTATAAATGTTTAATATTTATTGCTCAAATCTACACCTGCTATTGCTATGACATACTACCAACAGATAGAGGTAGGGACCTCGGCCTTGTTGTAGTTGCTGAGTTCATGCAGAGTAACCTCTGAGATGATCGTGGATGTGGTATCGTTAATTACTCTGCTAATGAGCCCTTGTCGTATAGAATCTGTAGGGAGCTAAGAGAGTAATTACTAGTGATACGGCAAAAAGGGTCATGTCAATATACCAGACTTCTGAATCCGAATACTAGTGGATCAACTGATCATACTGTAAGTCTCCGACACGGATGTACCTAAATAATACTCACCTGTGTGTCGGGTCTTGACAGCTGACTTGTTGGCAGGGTGGCTGGCTGGCTTGCTGCGGCGATCACCGATGAGTCGGGTCTTGTTAGCTGGCTGACTGGCTGGCTTGCTGCGCCCCCCCCCCACCTTTTTTGAAAACTAGCAGACCACATGCTTGGCAGCTACCAGCGGCCCTAGCGTGGTCATTCTATCTGTCTGTACTGACATGTCTCTCAGATAGAAGTCGGTAAAGGTTGAATTGGCACTCCAAGCACAGGATTGGACAATGTCATCCAAGGATAAGTTCTTCCATAATGGCCATGATGTAGCGATAGCTCGTTTTTCATGGGAAGATGCAGAGGTCAGAAGTGGGGGAGCGTCGAGGGCGAGTTGATATGTCCACTTAATGGTCTTCTTCAACCAAGAGGCCACCGTATTCTTGGTGATATCACGAGTAGCATTTGGATGAAGAGAAAGAAACAACAGTCGACGAGACCCCCGAACTGGGTCGGTACGGGTAAGGTAGTATTGCTCGTACTGGAGATAACAGGATGTCGTCATCAAGGCCACGAACAAAATCTGTTAATGCTGGGATAGAATACAGACGTTGAGCACAAGGACCTTGGCGCACAGCCTCAGTTTTGGCGATGAACTCTGGAGTGGGTCGAAAAGAGATGCGGGACCAATCTGCCGTCCAGGTCATCGACTTCCTCTCCAGGGCGTCAAGCTCGGATAGTCTAGAAGCCAAGGCGAAGGCCGTCAGGAAGGCAGTCTTGTAGGAAACAGCTTTAATAGAGGCTGACTGTAGAGGTTCGAAAGGTGGGGCGAAGAAAAACGCTAAGAACCCCCCCAATATCGCACGTCGGTAGCAGTTGTCGGGTACGACGAGACTGTAAGGCGAAGGCACGTAGGAGAGCAGAGATGTTGTCATCTAGACTAATGTCGATGCCCGTTGATAAACGCAAAACTCTGGCTAAAGCTGACCGGTACCTTTCAATGGTGCTGATTTGAAACTGTCTATCCCGGTGTAGGCGAAAAAGGAAGTCCGCTACTGTGGGAAGAGAGGCAGCGTCGGGATCGGTGTCTCGACGTCGACACCAAGAGACGGAGTATGTCCACTTAGATTGATAGAGCTGTGATGTGGAAGAACGGTTGGCTGAAACCATCGTCTCTGCAACTTCTGCTGAAAATCTTTGGTTTGTGAGTTCACCCTGGATAGTCTGCAGACGTGTAAGATGAGCCACTGGGGGTTGTAGTGGAGTAAAAGGTGAGGTTGACGGAACAGGTTGGGACAAGCTGATAAGCGGCGTGATGGGGCGGTGAGAAGAGGAACCACAGCCGGAAACCACGGACGACGGGGCCACCACGGGACGACGGGGCCACCACGGGACGACGAGAAGGATGACACAGTCGTGCTGAGCAATCTTTTGTAGAACCTCCTGAAGCAGGGCAATGGGAGGGTAGGCAAATGCAAGGAAGTTGTCCCAGCTGATCGATGGGGCGTCGATGGCGAAGGCTCGAGGATCCAGAATCGGGCTGACGAAGAGGGAGAGCTGTGCATTGTTCCTCGTCGCAAACAGGTCGATCAAGGGGGACTCCCAGATGCTGGTGATGCATTGGAAGATCTCCGGGTAAAGCTGCCATTCGGTCTGAAGAACAGTGTCGGGACGAGAAAGACGATCTGCTAGGACATTGAGCCGACCCGGAACATGGCGAGCGGTGAGATGGCAGTGATGTTGCAGAGCCCAGTCGAAGAGGGTCCAAACCAGACGAAATGTTGAGTAGAATCGGGTGGTACCCATCTAGTTGATGTGAGCAATGACGGTCGAATTGTCCGTTGCGATGAGAAGAGACGAATTCACCCGAAGAGGGCTCCAATGCTGGACTGCTAGGATGACTGCTTTCATTTCCAGAAGGTTAATATGAAGTCTGGCATCCGACGTCGGCCATCTGCCGGACACCTCTAGGTCGTCTAGATGGGCTTCCCAACCTGTCTCGGAAGCATCGGTGAAGAGATGGCGATTTGGAGCCGGTGATAGGAAAGGAACTCCTCGCATAACATTGTGACGGAACTGTCACCAAATCAGATGTGGATGTGGAGACGCCAATACCGGAACTTGAGTATTGAGAGATGATATCTGAAGGTAAGCCTGAAGACGGTACTGCAGAGGCCGAACTTGGAGACGCCCGTAGTAAGGTCCTGGGTGGATGTGACAAGACCTAGAAGACTTTGCCAAAGATGAAGGGGCTGCGAAGATGAAGACAAAAACTTTAGAACCAACGTCTGAAGCTTGGTCCACCGGTCTTCCGGGGGTCGTACCAGTTGATGGACCGTGTCGAAGACTGCCCCGATGAAACGACGACGTTGTGCCGGTACCAACTCTGACTTCGGAGGGTGAGGAATGAACCCGAGATGTCGAAGAATGAGCAAAGTGAACCGGATCTGTCCGCCGCCCAAATGAAGATGTCGTCTATGTATACCTCGATATGAATGCCCCGTAGATGAAGGAAAGCCATGACTGGTGATGTGATGCGGGTGAAAAGCCCTGGGACGATGTTGATTCCGAACGGGAGGACTTGCCACTCGAATCGACGACCGGCGATGGTAAAGCGTAGGAAACGGCGATGACGAGGATGAATGGGTATATGGAGATATGCGTCCTGCAGATCGATGGAGGCCAGCCAATCCCGGTGATGTACACGGAATCCTTCTTCGGAACTAGGAAGACATGGCTGTAGAAACCGACGCTGTCCTCGGCCTGAGGTAGCTCTCTGACTGCACCCTTGGTGATGAGCGTGGTGACAGATGAAAGAAGCGTCTGAACGTGTCCTGAGGGAACTGGCAGGTGTGATGGACGAGGTCGGGAGATGAGCCTGGGCTGGGTCTGGAAGTCGAAGAGAAATCCCATTCTTAATGTCTCTAGAACCCAGGCTTCGTCTGTAATGAGCTGCCAATTCTCCCAGAAGTGCTGCAAACGGCCGCCGACGACATGATGACTGAAAGGACGGAAGGCGGGCAGATGAAAGTCTATGACATGAGGAAGGGAGAAGGAATGCAGACCGTCACTTGTTGGAGGCACCTCTACCCCTAGAAGATCTCCCACGCGTGAGGCGTCGGCCACGGGAACGTGAAGACTTGTCGAGGGGACGAAAACTACCAGGGGGAACATCCCCGTGCTGGGTAGTTATGTGAACTGGATCTCGGCTTCTCCTCTGGGTAGATGAAGACGAGGCATTAGCTGGACGCCGAGACGCTGCAGCAAGGAGTCTAGACGTCCTCTCCTCGCGAATACCAGGCATGACAGACTGAATTGCATTGTTTAACACGAACGGCTGGTGCATCAGATGGGTTTTAGCTAAAAGCGGAACCTCGGACATGGAGTTGCGCAGAAATGCTTTGCATTGAGACTGAGGAAGAGAAGCATAAGCAAAGGCGCCAGCCTCGATGACAGCGTGGGAAAACAACCCGGTAGGTAGGAGTGGTGACCGGGAGACAGAAGAATCGACCCATCGGATAGCAGGATCGAACACAAGACGGCCTGAGGCAGACAGGAATCAGTCGGTGTATGACGCAATACGCTGAATGGCGAGAAACATCTCCTGAAGACGATCAACTTCCTTGGAAGAGAGGCTAAGGAAGGTCGGTTTAGAAGACTTCAATATTTGATCCAAATCGCGGTACAGGAGGATTGTCTCGGAGAATGCCATCGTGGAGCCTGTAAAACGAGAACCTAGGTTTCTTTAACTTGTCGTCGTCCTCAAGTTGATACATGATATGGTCGAGCTACAGAAGCTACAGAAGCATATGATGTAGGCCTATACACCGCCGCACGGACGGGTAAGGGTGAATACTCCGGAGCTGTGTAGAAATCGGCCGGCCTGTTAAGCGTCATCGACGTAACAGGAGCATCATATGTAGTAGCAAGCCTGTATTAGGATGTAGTCGACACAGCTGAGGGAGCATGCACAGTACAGATGAAAGTGGAAGCTCCGGAGTGTAACGACGATACCGGAAGGTACGTAGTTACCGGTTGCAGATATCTATCCAATGAAATCGGAATAGACGTAGACCGGAAGTAAGTAGGAGAATCCGATATACGAGGGTGAAATACCGGGTTGCTGGCCAGGGGGTGCTGACAATGGCAGTTGATGTGGAGCCCTGGATAATGTTGGTACGTTCAGTTAAGAACGAGAAGATTCAGCAAAACCGGAAATGGGCCTAACTACCACCAACAACCTAGACTGTAGTGGGGTAAAGCTGGCGATGACTGAGTCCGATTTGTTGTTAAATTATCCGGAAGACGAAGTCCCACAGCAAGGGGTGGGGGTAGCCACGGTTACCGGTGTATTACTTGGGTGTGCGTCTGAGGATGCACGATGGAAGAGATGAAGACGGAGACCAACATCCAATTAGACATGTTGTATTTCACGCTAAAGCGGAAGTCTGGAGAAGACCCGGGCTGAATGAATATTATCCAATCGTTACGCAACGCATATATAATGAGCTATTAAGGATGCGCGCCTATTGCATCTATGTCCATATGCCTAGGAAGGCATAACATCACATCCTCCTCCTTTTGAAATGAGAGATGAACACTGGTGTACCATTAGCTAGAGATAGCTAAACATCATGTTTGTATATGTACTTTCATATACAGATCTTATCTATGGGACTCTCCAGAAATACAAAAGTTTTACATTCTGCAAATGCAACATTTCTGAACAGAAATAGAACAAACTGTATTGTAATCATGAATCAAATTAACTTCACACCGTTTGTAGGTATCTTATTGTCCGTCTTTAACCGCGGCAGTTCTCCAGTGATTTTCGGATTTAATAAATTGCAGCTGTCACATAACTCACAGAACGAACTATCAACATCATAAATGTCTCGCACATCTATTGTTAGATGTAGTTCACATGATGTTGTGAAGACTAGTGAATTGAGGCTTGTTATGAATGTTACTGTTCATGCTGGAAATACACAGATCAGACTTAAGACAAAGAAAACCAGCATCACTCATTTTTGTGTTGATCGCATGTTGAAGTTGATGAAAACACATGTCGATTGCTAATTGGCACAAATTGATGAATCACTCTATTCGATGGATCCCTCGCATCGATGAATTACACACGTTGATCATGTGTTAATACAAATTGATGAATCACACATGTTAATCGCACGTTAACACAAATTGATGAATCGCACATTTTGATCGCACGTTAACACAAATTGATGAATCGCACATGTTGATCGCACGTTAACACAAATTGATGAATCGCACATGTTGATCGCACGTTAACACAAATTGATGAATCGCACATGTTGATCGCACGTTAACACAAATTGATGAATCACACATGTTGATCGCACGTTAACACAAATTGATGAATCATACATGTTGATCGCACGTTAACACAAATTGATGAATCGCACATGTTGATCGCAGTTCACTTAGTATGAAGTCCGCTAGAATTTTCGGTTTGATTTGTCTACCAAACCTTGAGACTTTGTGTGTCGGCTGTGCAGATCTATCTGGTGATTTCTCCACAGATCTGGGAGTGATGGTTGGAACAAGTGGTGGAGGATTGCTGGGAGATTTCACCAAGCCAATGCCAGAATCGGGCTGATCAGGACTTTTCGTTTGCATGATGAAACGTCGGTTTCTCCGATATTCGCCACCTTTCGTTGTACGGACCACATAGGAACGCGGAACGTCGGCTACTTTGGTTATGACGGCTGGTTTCCATTTGCCACTTACCTGTTGCATATACACATCCTCCTCTTCCTTTAAGGGCTTCAGGGGTTTGGCCCCACGGTTATAATAGTGTCGTCTGACTGCTTGTTTCTTTGTCAGATGCTGTGAGACCAGTTTCGGATTCTGAATGCGTGGTCGGAGTTGTGTTGATGTCACAGGCAGATTTTCGTTGAGTCGCCGATTCATCAAGAGTTGTGCAGGTGAGGCTTTGCCGTCGATTGGTGTGTTTCGGTACGCCAATAGACCCATGTACAGATCACTTCCATCACGTGTCGACTTCTTCAGAAGCTTTTTGGCCACTGACATATACTTCTCAGCAAATCCATTGGATTGGTGGTGATATGGACTATTCAGAGTGTGCTTGAAACCCCATTCTTTCGTGAATGCCAGGAATTCCATGGACGTGAATTGAGATCCATTGTCTGTTATCAATTGTTCGCAAACACCGTGACGTGCCAAGATGGATTTGGTAAAGTTGATCACAGCATGAGCTGTTATGTCTGGAATTTTGCACATCTCAAAATAATGGCTGTGGCAGTCGGCAATGAGGAGATAGTTCTGATTGTTCCAGGTAAACAGATCTGAAGCCAATAGCTTCCAGGGACCATCTGGCACTGGTGGCGACATCATGGGTTCCTTGGATACCGAGTTTCTGTGTTCAAGGCACACGCTACACTGGTTGACTAAGTTCTCAATCTGAGCACACATTCCAGGCCAGTATATCAGATCTCTTGCGCCTCGTTTGCAGAGTTCCATTTCAAAATTACCTGAATGTATGCGTTGTAGCATGTCTGAGCGTAGTGACTGTGGGATGACCAGTTTGTCACCCTTGAAGATTATTCCGTCAAGTGTTGTCAGTTCATCTCTGACATGCCAGAAATTTCTCAGGTCTTTCTCGATTTCCTGTTTGTTTTCTGGTCAGCGCTGTTGAATAATGGACTGCAGTTTGACAAACGTCTCATCCTTCGAGGTCTCGGTTTTAATTCTGGCTAATTTCTCATCAGTGGCAGGGATACACTGGTAAACTGCATGTACGTGTTCCTCCAGGCTAACATCTTCACGAGCACCATATCCAGGTTTGTAATTCCTAGACAGCGTGTCTGCTATTGGAATGTCTTTCCCAGGACGGAATTCCACTTTAAGGTCGTAGAGCTGCAGACGCAACATCATTCTTTGGAGACGAGGCGGTGCAGCTGCCAATGTTTTTTTCATGATTTATGGTCACTGTGGACCGTCACAAATTTCCCATAAATGTACGGGTGAAACTTTTCACAACCGAACTGAATGGCCATCATTCCCTTTCTCTATGGGCATAGGTCTTCTGTGTTGAGGTCAAGGCTTGATACGCGTATGCTACGGGTTTGCCCTCTTGTAATAATACGGCACCCAAACCCGACTGGGATGCATCCACTTGGGCTGTCACATCCTTTGCGACGTCATAATAGGCCAGCACTGGGCCAGGGGATCGCGTGATGATCGACTTGATATTTACGAATGCCACATCGCAATTAGCATCCCGGACCCATTCTGCATCATCCTTCAACAGTTTTCGGATAGGGGCTGTGGCCTGAGCTAGGCCTGGCGCGAACTTGGTCAAGTGGTTTATCATGCCCATTACGGTTTCAAGCTCCTTCTTGGATGTAGGGGCAGACATCTGATCAATGGCCAGTATCTTATTAGAGTCAGGTTTGAGTCCTTCCGCCGACAGTGTATGTCCAAGTGACACTCCGATTTCCATTTTGTCAGGATTCAAGTGTAATTTCGTCTCACGACACCTTTGTAGGAGTGACCTGAGGCGACTATCGTGGAGTTGGCGTGTAGGGGCATGGACCAAGATATCATCGACCAGAATTTCGACCCCGTCCAAACCTTCCAGGGCTTCATGAGCTTTCTTCTGAAAGATTTCTTGCGCCGATACCAGACCAAACGGCATCCTGGTAAAAGACCACCGGCCAACTGGAGAATTGAATGTTGTTAGCTTACTGCTCTCCTCATCCATTTGGATCTGCCAGTATCCCGATTTAGCATCCACTTTACTGAAGAATTTTGCATTCGACAGTTTGTGAGTTATATCTTCTATGGTCGGTAATGGGTAATGCTCACGCATAATGTTGTCGTTCAGGTTTTTGGGGTCCATGCAAATTCGAAGAGACAAATCCTTGTTTGCCACGGCAACCATCGAACTGACCCAATCAGTAGGCTCATCAACCTGTTTGATTACCCCAAGTGATTCCATGCGTTTCAATTCTGCCCTAACCCTATCCTTGAGTGCAACTGGCACTCTGCGATGGGCATGTATAACTGGATGTCCATCTGGCTTCAGGCGAATTTTCACCTCTCCTGGCAAACATCCTAGACCGGTGAACACCTCATTGCATTCTTTCACCACAGTTTCTCTGGTCAAAGCTGGTGTGTTGAAAGGTTGGTCAACGGTGATTACCATCTGTACTAAATTCAGCATTTTGCAAGCACGGAAATCAAGAAGGGGTTTTACTGGACTGTCTACTACTACGAAATCCAGATCACAAACGTTGTTTTTGTGTTTGTATGTCACGGTGCATTTACCAGACACTTTCATTTGGTTTCCCCCGTAACCTGATAACTTGCGAAGAAGTCGGTGAGACTTCCTTTGACAGAAATTGTTGAAAAACAGTTGTAGGTATACAGTTAACTTGAGCACCTGTCTCAAGTTTGCAACTAATGGTTTTGCACCTAATGGTTTTGTTAACACAAGCCTCATCTGTATGGTTTTCCACACTATCAACTGAACCCCAAAACAGTAAATCACCATCTGCATCACTATCTGTGGAATAATCTGCTTCACAGACTGCATGGGCTGATTTTGTTGAATTGAACATATTCGCCAAATGATTCGGACCGTTACACTTCATACAAGTTTTCCCCATTGCAGGGCATGTATCTGTTTTCTTGTGTGCCTTACCACACCGGGTACATTTAAATGGCTTTACCTTTCTGTCCCATTTGTGGTATTTTGTGAACTTGTTCTGATTTTGTGGTTTACGATAGTTCATTCTGGGTTTATATCTCTGACGATTGAGTTCATGGACTTCTTGGGGATTGTTGTTCAGAACTTCCCAATGTTTCTGCGACATTTCATGAGCTCTAGCAATTTTCATGGCTTTTTCCAATGTTAATTCATCTTCCAAAAGCAGAGTTCGAGTCCATCAAAAGTTTATCCTTTATCATGTCATCAATGTCATAAAATGCATAATATCGGGCTATTAGCTTTAACTATGTTGCTCATTCATCTACTGATTCTGACATACCTTGATTGCGCTCGTAGAACAGCTTGCGTTGCACGGAAATGTTCTTCCGCGGGTTGCAGTACGATTCAAAAAGTTCAATCAGTTTTGTAGGCTTTTTAGCGTCTTCTTCGGACAGCTCGCCACTTGTCCGCCATGCCCGACAAATGTCCCTTCCCTTTTGTCCGATACTTATTAGAAATTGGGCGGCTTTTTGCTCATCTTTCCATTTGTCAGCATTTGGTCCGGTAAACACGAGGTTCATTACCTCCTTCGATCTCGCCCAGTTTTCGGCCACATTTCCTCCCTCAGAGTCCATGGGAGATACCTGTTTTGCGTTAGCAGACATCTCGAAGGTTCTACTGAACTTCTGACACCATGTTTTACTTGGGTGTGCGTCTGATGATACACGATGGACGAGACGAAGGCGGAGACCAACATTCAATTAGGCATGTTGTATTTCACGCTAAAGCGGAAGTCTGGAGAAGTTCCGGGCTGAATGAATATTATCCAATCGTTACGCAACGCATATGTAATGAGCTATTAAGGATGCGCGCCTAGTGCATCTATGTCCATATGCTTAGGAAGGCATAACATCACAACCGGATTTGCTATTCTGAATAGTGGGTCCGATGTCGGAAGAGACGTCGTCGATGAGGGGTCAAAATTAGCCTTCTCGGTCGTCTCGTGCGGATATTCACCTACAAGACAAGCGCCATTTTTATCGCCTCAACCCAGCCCGAACAAAATCAGAATTAGCGAGAGGCGGGGAGACATTTACAACAATCGGGGAAGAATGGGACGTCATATTATCAACATTCGTATAAGGTACGGACATATCAATAGAGGACGACTCCTCAAGCTCGTTAACGGTGGAACGAGTCGGGGAGACGACCAAGTTCTCGATCCCACTAAAGCCGGGAGGCGGCAGAATTTCACTGGCATATGAACCGACAAGATATCTGTGGAATACGTTGTCGGGTCACAATTCACATTCAGCACATTTGGTAAATTGATCGCGCCAAACCTCCCGACAAGGCGGACAAGTAGAATGCGGATCCGTCGACCGCTTCGATGGACCACAGACGATGCAGAAGTTAGAAGCCATTTCATTCGATTCTCAAAATTGAATACTTCCCGACGTTGATATCCAGTTAAGTAATCCAAGAATCACAGATGATAATATCCCAGGTAATATCCAAGGTAATCTCTGAGGTAATATCCAAGGTGGTAAACAAGGAATTTCGTGGTAATCCAGAGGTAGATCCAAAAAATATCCGGACAAGCAAAGAATCACGTCTGACCACTACGACTTGAGATGGAAAAAAAGAAGTGATGTGGTCAGATCAGAGAGGATTCTGGGTATTCGCGCATGGGCATTGGGGACCACAGGGTCTAGTTTTGGTTCTGTGGTAATGTAACTACAATGGTCTATCGCGTAAGAACACGATAGCAATAAGGTATGTGAAGGTAAGTTTTACAGCGTTAGAAATTGAACTTTTGCGTGATCACATACCTGGTGACACTATTGCTTCTAGAGAGTAGAGACAGAGATGTGCCAAATACCGAAAATATTACCATTTGTATGGGTCCTGCTTTTATACAAACATGTAGTTTCCGGATTTGAATATATAATTTTTCAGAAAGACCCTATATTTCTTAGATGATTAAAAAAAAAAAATTGTTGGGGTATACCAATATAAAGTTTTGAGTAGGGGTCTTTTTGGTGGGAAGGTAGGGTTACCCCAAACAAACAGTATTTTAATTTTGGTCCAACTATCAGTCAATCAGCGCCCATTGAGGACCATTGACAATGTCCACACCTGTCTGCATTCATGACATATATCCACTATTCAATGTTCATACCTGTCTGCATTCATGACATCAATCCGTCATTCAGTGTTCACACCTGTTTGTATACACCTGTCTGCATTCATGACATTAATCCATCATTCAATGTTCACACCTGTTTGTATACACCTGTCTGCATTCATGACATAAATCCACCATTCAATGTTCATTCCTTTCTATATTCATGACATAAATCCACCATTCAATGTCCAAACCTGTCTGCATTCATGACATAAATCCGCCATTAATGTTCACACCTATCTGCATTCATGACAGAAATCAACCATTTCATGTTCAAATTCGTCTGCATTCATGACATATAGTGAATAGGATTTAACATCGCTTTAAACATTATTTCACTCATATCGCGATGAAACAACTAAGCACCACCTAGCCAAGTTGCGTTCCTGCTGCTTCAAAGAAGAAGTCTTTGAAGCAACATGGAACCAAACACCCTCAATCCACCCTATAAAACACTGAGGACAGCACACAAGACAATAACACGATGCTTACGTGGTGCAATAAAGACAAGTGATGTCACAGCAGAGTGTTAGACATCACATTATCAAGTCTCTGTTGCTTCTCAGCAAAATGCGTTGAGGCAACACGAAAACGTGCCCACCGGACACCCACCAACTCATGACATATATCCACCATTCAATCATCACACCAGTCTGTATTCATGACATAAATCCACCAAGCAATGTTTACACCTGTCTGCATCCATAACATAAATCCAGTATGTTAACACCTGTCTGCATCATTGACATAAATCCACCATTCAATTTTCACATTCATGACATAAATCCACTATTCAATGTTCATACCTGTCGGCATTCATGACATAAATCCACCATTCTATGTTCACATCTGGCTTCATTCAATTAGAATTCAAATCTCAAATTTGTATTTGGCTATCAGTTATTGTCTACACTTAGCAATCATGCATTGCATAAGATGTATTTTTGGAACTTCATGTAGGTTAACAAAAATGTGATGTAGTAGGGTTGACTGTAGTTTATTTCATTTTAGAAATACGTAGGAAGTTGAGCCAGGTCAGCTTTTGCCAAGGCCTTAATTGATGAGAAAAATCTGCCCTGAGGTTCCGGTAGAGCATGACCAAATTCTTAGCTCTAAATATACTCTTCCATATACATGTAGCTCATAATCAAATCAAGTAATTTGGTCTTGGAAATATAGATCTATGTCAGTCATTTCAAAAGTTTCAAAAAAGATATTACATTTAACATATAGAATTTGACCTTCAGAAAATATCTCGAGGTCAGTGATATTCCATAGAATTCAGGCCCAGGTATATGTGGTACAAATTTGGACAATGTAGATATAATCCTTCATGACATATTGTACTAAATATCATCTGAATCTCAGTCATCTTCAGTACACCTCTGGATCATCGCCAGATGTACACATAGTACTAATTTGGAAAGCCTAGTGAAATTTCTACATGTTATATTATAATCAACAGTATATGACCTTGACAAAATAGGCCAAGGTCAGCCAGCTGGGATAGGCTTCTAGTCATATGTAATATGAATTTGGAGACCCTAGCTTTAATCCTTTAAAAAATATAGCAAATACTAGAATTTGACCTTTATCAAATAGATCAAGGTCGGTCATTTTCAATAGGCTTCTGACCGTTCACCAGATGCATATGTGGTATAGATTTACAAAGCCTGGCTATAATCATTCTTGAGATATCGCGTTCTCAAGAAAGACAGAGAGACAGACAGATGGACAGACAGACAGACACCGCCACCGATGACAATACGCTTCAGGAAGAATTTGCCCGAAGGATAAAAACCAAAAAATATTCCCAGAACAACCAAAATTTATAATCAGCCATCGGAGTGCAGCATTTTTTTCTTTTCCAGGCGGAAATTGATACTTACTCTTGAAAGGCCATCGACCACGGAATTTCATAGAGTAATCTAGTCTCATAAAGAGTTCCCCCTGGCGGTAGATCTTCTGGAGTACATTATGGTAGACAATACACGGCCAGAGTAACAATCTGATCACTGAAATACAAAACAAGATGATATCATGTTTAGTTACAGGCTTAGGGGTTTAGATGAACCTAATTTGGGCACAACTTCTATTAGGCGTGGCAATTTTTTTAGGCACAGAAACACACCCAAATTCCGGAAAAATAAGTAGGTTTTGACTCAGACATGATGCTTAATTGATGAGACATCTCCATGAACAGAACGGAACATTGATTCTCAATGCAAGAAAAAGTTTAAAAAAAAATAATTGTTTTCTTCTTTTTAATTTTTTTTTGCTCTTTAATTTGGGCGCATCCTAAGTTGGGCACAACATTTAACGTTGTATCAAGGGGGTAATCTAAAGCCCTGACAGGTGAGGCAACTACTCTGACACCAGGCTACATGAGGATCCGTGATATTTTTTATAGACCGCCAAGGCTTATGTCCCTGATCTAACTCTGCCACAGAACATTGTAATGTCCGCAATGATTAGCTGTTCTGTTCAGCACAGAGAGTAACCGTATTCGGAAATTCTGCCAGGTCTGAGGAAGAACGTCAGACAGGCTCAATGTTCTCTGTCAGGTTTTGTTCAATGACATAAGCCTTAATTGGCAGTCTTTAAGATTATAACAGATCCAGCCTGGCTTCCAGGTTGAATGGAGCAGTTCAGAATAGATTCTTTGTTTCCCGAAATTCTACTTACCCATAAATTTTTAAAAAGTTCTTTCGCAAGTCTCTTCCTTTCACTTTTTGTAACAGAATTTCGTAAATGACGTATCTCTTGAGAAAAAGGTAGGCTGATGCACAGCTAACCCAAACAAGATAATACCTTCTGTCAAGGTTTGGAAGCATGTATATGTATGCATAGCCTGCTAAGTACATGTGTGGTGTTCAATGACGTTTTTGCACGGAGACATACTGGGTGAGGCAAGTACTTAAGACAGGGACTGGTAAGACTTCCCCCTGCCCTCCACCCCCACCTTGCATCAAAACT